>LOEQ01010678.1:1854-14409 GCA_001685075.1 Bramus lutescens | reverse complement strand
ACACACACACACACACACACACACACACACACACACACACACACACACACGTTGCCCTTGAAACAAGAATGCCCCTTTTATTGTGTTCCAGGACAACTTACATAGGGCTCTCCTTGACTAATGGCCACGCCCTAGCTTTGGGATTTTTTTCAGCTGCAAGCCCACCAGAAACCACTCCTCTGCCATCAGGAACTCATGAGGGTCTCATGCTCAGAGCAGCTGTAAGCAGAGGAAAAGATGTTGTTTACTCCTGCAGGCAAGGGGTCACAGAAAATTCGGAGTCTGAGGGTCTGCAGTCCCCAACAGATCACCTTTGTATGAGCTCTGTTTCTCTTTTAGACAGATAAAGTCTCCTGTAGCACAGAGTGGCCTTTGACCTCACAGAGACCTTCTGCCTCTGTCTCCAGAGTTCTGGAAATAAAGGTGTGTACCACCACTGCCTGGCCTCTATGGCTTAGCTCTGCATTCTGATCTTCAGGCAATCTTTGTTAGATATAATTAAAGGACAAAACAAGGAAACTAAGATAATCGTATGTGAAAAACTTTAGGAACAACATCTAATTTTTGGCTTCTACTTTCATTGCTCACATAACATGCTGCATCCCAAACTCCTACAAATCACACATTGGTTCACTTTTATTTTGGGTCTAATATACTTGGTGAAGGACCTGGACAGTAGAACTCAAATTCAATCTATGAAGTTTCATGCTAGCAAGAACAAATTATTTTCACACTTTGGGAGGGATTATTCTTTGTAAATGTCCTGGCAAGTAAGAATAGAAAGATTATTCCAGCACAGGTATTGTTTCTTTGATTAGCAGGCTTCTTANTATATACACCCCTTAGCTTTCATTTTCTGCAAAACTTTTTAAAAAGTCGATATTTAATAAACCTCATAGAAGGGCCTACTGTATACAATTAAAAATTTAAATAATAATAAATGTGTGACACGTGGAATTTTAGATAAAAACCAAAAAAGCCCAAAGTTTGAATCAAATGTGATTTTAGAAGATGAATACTGAAAACTTCATAACCTGGGAAAGCCTGAGCTTAGAGAAACATCAGTCCTAGGCTTTGCTAACCCTTTACCAGAAGCATTTATTACATCCCCAACAATTTATCCCAGTGGTAATCATCACTTACCTCCACATCAACAGGAGAAAGTCACCAACATGGAAAAAACACTTGATGAAACACAAAACACACATGACCAATGTTAATAAAATATGCTGTACAGTTCGATTGTTCAAAAATGTTTATCATGTCTAAGGATCTCAGACTTTAAGGTAGAAATATGTGATTTTGTAAGGTTTTATGGGTAGATGTTGCTTCAATCAAGAGCATGTATATTATTCATATATGGTAGTAAGAAAGAATTCTTTAAAAATCACAAATTCAAGTCATGTTATATATCTAAACAGTCATGAGAAGACAAAAGAACTATGGCATTTGTGTCAACGCTGAAGTGAGCATCAGTTCTTAAATGGAAACAGTTTTGTCATGTGCATGCTAAGTGCATGTTGAGCCTACATTACATCTTAGAAATGAAACACCTTCCATATTTCTAAAGTTAACATTATTACTATAGCCATAGTCTGGGGTTTGTTCAGCACTGTGAGAGTGAAAATACTTCTTTAAATAAAGGATATAAAATCATCCCAGACATAGAGTAGGTCATCCAGGATGTAGGAGGTAGAAACAATGGAATACATAACTTGAGGGTAGGGAGGAAAGTTAGGCCACTTTCCAATAATAGTTTGGGGAGAATGTCAGCAGAAAGCTACTCATAATTTATATGGAGTTCACACAAAGACTAGTCAGTGGAGATGTGCTCTTGTTCCTTGGCGGCATTGTCCAACAATCCTAATGGATCCTCCCTAGAATGTCCTCCTGATCACTCTCACACAGAATGTTTTGTGGGTTTTCCAGTTTTCTGTAATTTCTGGATAGTGTCAGCCATATTACTTACCAGACAAATTGAATTTGTAATTCAGAAACTATGACAATGATGATGGATTCTATATATTTGCCACACAATTTACAATGTTTTCTATATCCATTTGTATGATTCACCATCTTTTATAACAAAGCATTTCTTGATCCTTTCTAAGCCAGACCACTGCAAAACATGGGAGAGCCATCACCTCTTTATCTCTGGGGAAACTCAAACTCTCCACTCACTTTTGCATCTTTTGGTTAGTGTCTTATCTTTCTTAGCCTCATTCACTTAAAAAGTCAAAAAGGAAAAACTCCAACTCATATATGTTCTTCTTAATTAACCAAGACTAAAGGTTGCATACAAACTCAAAAGATCTTGACATCAAAGCATTTTCTTTATTCTTATAATTTGGAAATCACTGAGAAAAAGTAAAGAATAACATATACCTGAAAATTTGGAATTAATATACAAATACACACACATATAAATAGAGCTTAACAAACTAGAAAATTTTCTCTTTTTGATTCGCATTTTAGATCATTTTCTGTTTAGAACAGACCTTCCTCCATTTCCTTCCAAAGTTTCACACTACAAGTAATTGTCCTTATAAAATGTCAATAATGTCAAAGTTAAAAAAATGCCCTGTGGCCTCTGCCCAAAATATCACATGGACTGGCTGCTGCTGAATTCTTTTCTCCAATTTACAGCTTTACCCTCAACTTTACTCCCATACATACATAGTCAATCACCCTACATGAAATTAAATTAATAGTCTTTCCATATTTACATCATCAAATTATATGATAAATATGTTCTCAAATAAATGATAAAACTATTTTTTCAGAATCCCAAATGGATGTCTTGGTATTATTTGTGTCAAATCCAGGTATTTTCCAAATCTTATTATATGTTCCTTCCTGAGGTTCTATGTGAACACTGATTTGGTTCTTCTCATTGGCATTAGGGGATGTGTTTCTTTATGACACTATATTAGTAGAAGATTTACAATCACTAGAGAAAACAAATATATTATTTGGTAAGATTCATGATTCTTTTCCTATGATTGTAATAGATACATATTATGTAACTAATTTTATAGTAATTAGCCATTTACACTGCTCCCTCCATGAAGATGTGTCCCAGAACCAACAAGAACAGACACCTGACTATTTTTTCCTGTCTATTCAGTCCGTGAGCTTCTTGTTGTCCTAAGAGTCTATAAATTTTCATGAGAATAAACTGCTACCTCTAAATGCAAGATGATCAACTCAGTAGTAAAACCCATAGAAGATATAGAAGGGAAACCACCTATATTGTACCTATTAAAGAAAAATTCTATGTAAGTCTCTCTTAGGGTCCTCATTATTGTCTAAGTTCTCTGTGATTGTAGTTTGTAGGCTGGTTTTCTTTGCTTTATGTTTAAAAACCACCTATGAGTTAGCACATGTGATAATTGTCTTTCTGTATCTGGGTTATATTACTCAAAATAATGTTTTCTAGCTCCATCCATTTTCCTACAAAATTCAAGATGTCATTTTTTCCTGCTGTGTAGTACTCCATTGTGTAAATGTACCACATTTTCCTTATCTAGTCTTTGGTCAAGGGGCATTTAGGTTGTTTCCAGGTTCTGGCTTACATAGATCTAATCTACATGGGAAATAGAAAGTAGAAAAAGACAAGATCTCCTGAGTAAATTGGGAGCATGGGGACCTTGGGGGAGGTTTGAAGTAGGGAAGGGAGAGGCAGGGAGGGGAGAGGAAAAAATGTAGAGCTCAATAAAAAATCAATAAAAAATAATAAACTTACTTTCCAAAAAGGAGAAGAAGCCATGATGATACAGAACTGGTACATTGCTATCTGAGTGTTAAGGTATATCCAAAGGCCTTAAATATCTGTCTTATACTTCTGATGAGCTCCTTAATCATCTGCATGAATATTACTTCTATATTTCTACTTATTTTAAATGAAACTTTCTCCTATAAAAATGTCCTCATATTTCTTAAATCAAAAGAAAGGCTATAGTGTCCAGTGCCCTGGCTCCTTCTTATCCTTTTTAGAGAGAAGAAGCTACTGTAACCGTTTCAGCAGCAGGAAGTAAAAATTACAAAAGTATTTGAAATATGATCCCTTTTTCATGGGTAGTTTGATTATATTTCTGGGAATTATCCTTGTAAAACCAACCAATAAGTATTGGGATATAGGAATTCAGAAACTGTGAGGATGATAAACTTGTATCTTTCTGAATTAGCCTCACCCTATTCAGTTGCAGATACAGTGATACTGAGTCATTCTTTCATTCACGCCATGAACTTTAACTTCCTACGGCATAATAGACTACTATACTTGTGTATTAAATTCAGTTTACAGGTACAGGCATTCCTTGTTATCTCTATCTAGCCCAATAATGAAGTCAGGTTGAAAATCAATTTCTGACTAACTGAACACTTTGTTTTATTATTTTATATGTGTAAAATGATGCCTTTCCAGTTCATTCCAAATTCCTAATTTGGCCCAAATACTGATAGACACCCTCAATCAAGCACACGGCTCAATCAGAATCCTTTCATCTTATTCAGTACATCAATTATCCAATTACTCAATATTTAAGCACATGAAAGAGGGCATTTGTGTATGATATGAATCAAAGCCCTGTGTAAGCCCTGTGCAATGATAGGACATTATATACGAATTACATTTTGAATTGATAAGGAAAAATTAGGACTTTGAGACCTCTGGAAAGTCACCTGAGTGTACTGCGTGGCAAAGAGAGATACACCATCTATGAGGTTATGACATGTGAGATGAAATTTTCATGAAAAGGAATTTGTATGAGAATTTTTTTGAGCCCAAACCTAACCAAGCTTAGATCAAAACAGTCCCAGTTTTCAAGTACGTCATTTGATTGATGGACTTCATATATCCCAGTTACACTATTCTGCAACCAGTGACAATGTTAACCTTTTATCCTTGTGCCCTGTGTATCTCTTTCTCTTGCCAAGGTCTGGCCTACTTCTTGTCATGTGGTTTCAGAGAACCCCAGTCTCCGGTCTCTAGGCAGCACTATTCTCAGGTAGATTTTATGCTTGATAATTATTCAAACAATCCCTAATGACAGAACCATAGGTGTACATACTGCAGAGATATATACTGCAGAGATATTTCCACAGATCAATCCATATACCCTCTATCAGAAAATATTTAAATAATAATTTAATTTGCTTTGACAATTTAAAATGTGTATAGATAGCACCCTGGCTCCCCAAGCTTTCCCATCCCACCTAAACCCTGAAGATTCTAACAAGATGAATAGGGAATCAGGACCCATAGCATTACATTCATATCACATTTGTGAGAAAAATAGTGTACCAGCTTTAAAATCTATCCCAAACATTTCTACATCATCCTTTGTTAACAGATTGAATATGGACCAAAATTAAATATCCATGGGATTTTCATTTAGTATACAAATATTTTCTTAATATATTGCACAGATTATTTTATTGGACAAATTAAAAATGATGCTTGCTCTTCCTTTCAGAAACCCTTATTATATTCTAATACTTCCTATTTTCCTTTCCCATTTGTCTGCTCTTTCTTCTCTGAAATTTCTTCCTACTTATAATTTCTTATTCAAGACACATCAAGCTAGGTAGGATGCTCAGTGGAAGAGCTCTCATTATGCATTCATGATGGGGGTCTAACGCCCATCAGAACCAAGATAGTGTTCTTGGTTTGGTAATAACTAATTTTTACTGCCTTCCACTGACAAGCCTAATCTCATTGTCAGGCTAGTACAGAGGCCAAGAGAACCTGATATTGACCTGAGCCTGGAACTGTGCACCCTCAGAGGCTGAGAAGCCGCAGGTAAAAACAACTATGAATTCTTCTCTAATGCTAAGTTGATTTGTTTCGTAAATTAAATTAGGTTTAGTGTGTTAAGAACTCTAGATATATTATTCTAAAATTTGTGGAGGCAAAAAAAGACTAATACTCATAAATTTCAAAGAAGCATAAAAATTTTAATCTGCTTAGAAAGAAATATATTTAAAGTACAGGAAATAAAACAGTGGCAGGCTGTATGTTATTCATAAAGGAACTTCAAGTCAGGGACAATTCAGTTAAGAATTATAGCACTACAGACTTCATAGCAATGTTTGCAAATGTGGCCTGGTGTTGGTTTACACAATGCAGTGTGCTCTGTATCATGTGTTTTATATAAATTGTTCTCTTAATCTTTAAAACGTTGCAATTGTTAGTCCATATTATTTTTCTCAGATGAATCTTGGGCTTAAAGCTAACTTAGCAAATAGTGGGCCAATGAGAGGACTCAGTGGGTAAATGCAAGATGGCCACCAAACCTGAGTAGCTGCGTTTGATCCCCAAGATCAACACGGTGGAGCGGGGAACCAACCCTGCAAGTTGTCCTCTGACCTCCACAGGAGCTTAGTAGCATATACTTATGAATTAGTACATGTACACGCACAAAACTGCACAAACAATAATAAATAAAACATGTTTTACTTTTAAATAAATAGCATATATTTAATAGTTAGGAAATGCAGGCAGAAATGCAATTAAATGGTTCAACTCAAAAAAACTATTTTTATTGTGACCTTTATATCCTCTGTGAGCATATCCTTTATACTGTTTTATTTCATTTGTATTATAATTCATTGGTATTGTTTTATTCCATTTAGACAATTTTGTAGTATATGAATCACAATATGAATTCCATTTACTAATATGCAAACATTCTCCATATGAGAGTTTGATATATAATGATCATAAAATATCTGTCTTGCTAAATTCAAGACTGTTGCAGAGTGTAGACGTCAGCTACAGTGTGCTGTGAGCCTTCTTGCCTGTATGTTGGTTCAAGTTGTCTGACACTCCCAGGATGGAAAGTGTCAAAGGATGCACAGGGTGTGAACTTTGTGGAGCTTGCACTGAGATCAATCTCTTTGCTTTTCTTATTAAATTTTCAGAAGGAAAAGAAAATGCTCTTTGCCATGACTTTGTTCTTCATCGTGTCTTTGTGCAGTTTTTATATACTCCAGACTCACATGGAAAATTAGTCTCCATAACTGTAACCATGTGTACATTTCACTGGGCACTGTATCTTCATTAGGTGTTTTAAACTCAAAATTTCAGTTTCTCATAGGAGGTGGAGCAAATACGAAAATATTTCCAGTTAACTGATTTGCCAAGATAATTTTAATCAGTCAGGGTCATGTGAATTAAAAATAAAATCACACTAGGTATGTGGACCTCAATATAAATGTCTGCCTTTATGTTAAACTGTGTCTTCCATACCGATTACGGTTTGTTTTCTGCTTTCAAGTGAAAGTCATATACATTTAGGTGAATAGTGATAATCAGGCTAATTTTATCATAAGAACCCACAGAACACAACAAAGGGAAAAGGAATTAGTTTCAAAAAGCACAATGTTACTGTCATTATTATTGGTGATCTATAAAATTTCGATTGATCTTTGGCATTATTATCAATAAAATATCATGAGTGATTTTAGTTATGGTTCTAGATTTCGAGTTCACACAGAGTTCGCCAGGTATCCAAACAATAAGTCAGGAGTTTCAGTCATACTTCTACCACTGTGACTTATTTTGCTCATAGTTTCAGCAGATTTAGTCCATGGTGGCATGACCCTTCACAAGCCTCTCATAATGTTGCAGGGAAGTAGAGCTCTTTATCTCATGCCAACCCGAAAGCAGCCAGGGACAGGAAGGAGTGTGCTTCCAGTGACTCGCTTCCTGCAACTAAGTCACCATCTGGTAACAATATCACTGTGAATTCAGCAACAGAGCAACCTCATGGGTTAGCATAGAATCTTAATCTTTAGGTTGTTGGATTCTCCCCCACCACTGAGGGTGGTGGCAGTAACTAAATGTTCCGTGCATGAGACTTTGGGAAGATACTTTACACTCAAGCCCTAAGACCAGGTGACCAACAATCCACCACCATGCCATGAAGTTCAACAGCATTTACCAGATTATAGATGCATGTACCATGTTGGTTCAAAACAGCAATTATTCACCAATTGAAGTCCCCGTATTTTACTGTTCCTTCACCAAATGGGCTAATCAAACTCCAAGCAATATCAAGGATTTGATGTTTGAGTGTGGGATTTAGGTCCAATAATAAATGTTCTTACTTTGGATCTTCTGCCTTATAACTGAAAAAAAAAACAGTGGAAAATCTTTTAATTTTCTGAAATTGTTCCCTATTTGTGTAATCTGGAAGTTTATGACAACTATAAAATAGTGCTGATTGCACATATTGCAGGAAGATTTTATTGTCATTGTTGGAGAAAGATATACAAAATTTCAGATCCTAATTTTACAAGAAAACTGTTTTTGGCAAGAAGCGAATAAAATCTATATTTTATGGTAATATTAGTGTATTACCCAAAAAATTAAAAGTGTTTTATTTCAATGCATCAGTTTCCTAAATCTTGTAATCTTCTCACTAATGCATCTATTCTTAATCTTCCGCCTTGTTTCTACCAATTTTGCTCAATTGTATTCATTTCTATATTAGTCATCACAGCATGCTGTTTAGAGGCCTGCATTCTTTAGGTTTTAACAAGTCACAGCCTGGGATTTAGAACACAAAATTCCCACTTGTTAGATGGTTCTCACAGTCAACATCGACAGATGCACTTTTACTCTACTGTACTGACAAGGGTGGAAAGCAGATCTTATTCGTGGAGTATAATAGATATGGCACTGAAGTCACACTGGAAGTAGATTTATACAGTGTCTGAAGGTTATTTAATCTCACTTTCTGACATGCCATCTAGCAAGAAGAGGTCCACGGCCTCCGATTACCCTGACTTTCCTTCTGGGATTTTCACTAATCTTTGTCCCAAATCCAGTTTATCACGGCATGCTCAGGAAGAAACATTCAGACCTGTGACATTTCTGTGTCAGAATCTCTAGGGTTTCTCCACTTCCGGTAGAAGAAAAACTACTCCTAATGCTAACACAGTTCCCTGTGATCGGATCCTAAAATGTTCTCCTTATCCATCATTACAGAATATACAGCTTATACTAAGGCCAAACTTGAATACTGGTGTTGCCAGTGTTTGTCTTGAATCTACTTGATTATATTCAGATGTATGACAAACTGCCCCTTATTTGCCTACCAAAACCTCTTCTGGTCTTCATGCAGATCTTAAGTAGCACTATCTTCAAGCAGCAGCATTTGAATGGGAGTTCTTCCCTTGTTACCCCAGCAGAACTCACTTTGCAATATTGATCTCAGTGCACACTGGACTTCAGTGACATGCAATGAGCCTCACAGTCTGTTCTATATTACACAATCCATTGTAGTTAAAACGTTGCTTTATGGCCATATCTTCCTCAATGCCAAATGTGATTTCCTATTCCTAATAGTTGTATAGATAACCATCTCTTTATCAACTCTTCTCTCCTATGAAACTGAAAAACTCTTTAGTTTAACAGCTAGTTATAACTACCATCTTCAGAAAAGCAAACTTGATTTTAATATGTGGACATAAGAAACCGTAAGGAGAGAGGACTCAGAGATTAAAAGCACTTGATGCTTTTGCAGAGGACCTGAGTTTGGTCCCAAAATCCAACAGTAGCATACATCTGTCTGTCTCTGTTTTCTGGCATCTAGAGGCACCACACATGCACATGGCACGCATTAATTTATATGCACATAAAAATAAATAAATCCTATGGATAATTTTAAGAAAAACATAAGCAAAACGCAAGAAAACATAAGTCATAACGTTTGGTCTTTAAAATACTGATATTTATTTAGACACGAGTATTTCTTACATCGGGAACAGGAAGATGATGCACTCTGTGTGACATTGTGGAATATGAGGTATGTCCTGCTTTCACAACCTGCTTGCTCTGTTTTCCTGCTCATGCTCCTTATTTGTTTAACAACATACTTGTCACCAAACACCACTGACACTGGCGCTACCAGAGGGTAAAGGTGGATCTTATCCATGCTTTGTGTCTCCAGAACTCTAACTTGTTCAAAATACTTGGGTGGAAATGAGGATGCTGTTTATACTTTTAGAGCCTGGGTTTGTCACTGTGTAACCTATTCTGAAGGCATGGCCAAACCATTGTTGTTCTCTTTGAAGGAAATGGCGCCATTCAGAATATGTTTGTTTTTACACTTCTGTATGGTAATAACCTTAAAATGTAAAGCTTTTCAAACATTTATATTTTAAAGATCAGTTTCAGGACCAATCAGCCAGCAAAGGGACTTATAAAGTATACCTGGAAACCAAAAATTCTTTTCTCCCCCTATCTAACCAACTTGAACTTTTAGACAAAAGCCTCTTATGGGGTCATCTCTAAAGTCTAATCACTTTAGTAAAATGAGTTATCTGGGGATGTTTTATGTGTCCCTTTCACAATACATTACTGCCAAAATGACGATAAATTAGAATAATAATTTCAAAATTTTACTCTGTTGTGAGTTTTTCCAGGTTATCATCATACCTACCCTATGATGTAACTTCATCATTATGCTATTTTAAATGTTAGGAAGCTACAGGGGATAATCAATTGCCTAGGCTCACACTGACAGGTATCGGAGTGCACACGCTGACTCCAGAGCCCAGTACTCCATAGCATTTCTCCACGGAGTTTTGTTTACAAACCAACACCTTCAGCTTTGCTGGAGATGTACTGCAGTAAAGTTTCTCATCCATGATCATCATAGCCACTCCAGGTAGGTAATTCCTAAATGAGAAAAGTTGCGTAAGTCCTGGGAGATACCAGGTGCTGCCTCTTGACTCTCCAACTGGATCTGGCTCTAGCTGATAATGTACAAAAAATCAGCACGAGAAGTAATGTCTTATGGTCAAAAGATACATTGAGATTATGTATCGCCCCAAATTCAACGTTCAGTCTTTATATTGAATTTATAAAGGAGACAAAAGTTGATGGAAGTAAACTACTGACTCCCTATCTCTCCTGACAGGTAGTTGTTGAGTAGCTTTTCCCAGACTAATCCTAACTAGAACTATCCTTAGTAACTTACATTAAAAATCAAGAGTCCACCGTACAATTTGTTCTTCTTTTGTATGAGTCAACTCAAAGACAAGTTTTGTTTTTAATAAAATAGAATGCCTTTCAAAGTATGAGTTTTTATAGGGAAAATTTGTTTCCTTCATTTTTCATTATTAAAATATAAGTTGCCTCTACTCAATGAAATATTGAAAAGAAAATTGGCAACCCAACCTGCTGCTATGCAACATCTTTCTCAAATTTTTATCTATTATGTAATCTAAGTTCATAAGGAAAAAAAAAGCAATGGCTTTATCTCGTTAAAACACTGATAGTTTATAGAGTGAATGTAGACCTTTGAAATTATTGTTTTTAGCAGTAACTTAGAAGAAACTTTTCCATAATAGAGTAGAAGCATTTCCATTTATAAGGAGAGCCATAAATCATTTTTATTTAATTTATTCTAATAACTTAAAATCACTGTGTATATGCAGTATCTTACAAAAAAAGAGGTAGATTAATCAGTGAGAAATGTCTCTAACACCACTGCTCTGCAAATCATCTAAGGCAGGCTGCATTTCTCTCAAGAGGTTTTAACCTCTAACTATATTTTATATAAGTTATTTTCTAATCAAGGCAACTCTTACTGAAGTTCTCATTTTAAATTGGTCTTTGCCAAATACACAATTATTCACAGCTTAAAAGCTTTTTATATAATGCTTTTATTCGATGGTTTATCACTCTGGATAATATTTATAGACACATTCTTTCATTGCCTTGGAAATAATTTATACTGCTCGATATTTTCCAGGGGAAATGTGTGTAATGCCTCGTTTAAAGCAAGCATAATGGTTTTTACTGAAAGTTGCTAATAGCTTTGGATTAACTACTTTGAAAAACCTGAATAAAGTGAAAAACTACTTTGGAGGACAGCTACCTAAGACTGGTTCAGGTAAGTGTGATATATTCAAATACCCAGAGGTCACAAGTCCAAGCACTGTCTTTAAACAGTTTTTCTGATCTTGTGTATTTATCAGGGAAACTGAACATATGGAGAAAAAGAATAAAAGTCAAAAAAATTAAATATTCACTCCTTGTAAAACACATCCTACTGAGCTATAGAACAGAAGTAAATCCAAATTCAATATCTTCAAAAAAAACTACTAGTTGAATGAGGTGTAAATTTCTTGGTGTAAGCAAACAAACATTCACTGGTAAATCTTCTTTAGCCATCGATTTGCTTGTCTGTCTCTCTGGTTCTTATCTTTTCCCTAGGACCCTATCTTAAAAACAGTATTAGTCTACCTAAACTCCATATTTTCAAGCAGCTATGGACTTAATAACCCCAGGCTACTGAAATGGGTGACTATATATGGATAAAAGAAGCATGAAATAAGAGAAATTATAACTAAAATTTTAAACTTAGGAGTAGCAAAACACGACAATAACAACACAAGCGCATGCACACACAAAACCACACACACTATACTTTGAAACATTACAACTTTAAAAAATAACCTTATTTATAACAGCTGAACAAATATACACTGATGTAGGAGGGTCATCTGTCTATGTGTTAACTTTCATTGGTTAATAAA
>LOEQ01010677.1:21197-36403 GCA_001685075.1 Bramus lutescens | reverse complement strand
AGTAGTACTCTAATGCGTAAATATTCTACACTTTCTTTATCCATTCTTCCATTGAGGAGCATCTAGGTTGTTTCCAGGTTCTGGCTATTACAAATAATGCTGCTTTGAACATAGGTGAACAAATGCTTTTGTAGTATGATATGGCATCTCTTGGGTATATTCCCAGGATTGGTATTGCTGGATCCTGATTCTTTCAAAATACTGACAAACTGTGTTTTTTCTGCATTGAAAATGTGAATGTTTTATTTTTGTTGCTTGCATATTTATAGTACACAGTTTGTATTTCACTTGTATAGTAAAATAAATTGACAACCCCAAGCCCAAATTTCCTAATGTATAACTACTTTAAAGTCATCAAAATTCAAAATTATGGTGTGACTATACTTTATCAGTTTTCTTAAAATTTTATGCTCCTTTGCAGAAACTAAGCAGTCTGTCAAGAATTAATTGATCTTCATGTACCAACTAAATTCTTTAATATAAGTTAATTTCCATATATTCATCCCTCAGCTATTTTCATTTCTTCATGTACCTAGTGCATATAGAGGGACTGTAAATATCATCTATTTAATATTTATTTTAGCAGCTTTACCTTTAATGTTAATACAGGTAACCAAACAAACTTCTTAAAAATTGATATTCATTCTGCATTTTTTGGAGATACTAAGTCAAAAGTAAGTAGTTTTATTAAAGATTGTTTTCCTTGAGAAAGAAAGGCATGACCACTATATTTCAAATAAAACATAAATATAATTATTTATAATATATTATATATCATTCGAAGAATACATTTCTTTAAAAATCTTCCCATTATCATGTCCAGAAATATTTCATGTGCTATTTTTTTATAACAATAAAATAATGGCAGAAGGATGGAATACTATGTGTGTAACTAAATCAAGATAAGGCTTACCACACTTTGACTAGTGAAGTGTAAATGTGTTCTTCAGAGCAAAGAGACTGAAGCTGTAGAAGCGCCAATGGTGCTCAAGCTGAGCGCCTCTGCAGATCTGTAGCATTACTATGTTAGGACTCTCCAGCTCCCACTCTCAACCAGTTCACTCTCCTTCTAGCTACTTGCTCCGTTATTCTTTCCACAGTGGTTCTTCTACTAAAAAGCCACAGCCTTTCAACCTTTCCCAGCTATTAGCCTGTCTCCCAATTTCTTTGACTCTTTTAACAACAGAATCTCATTTACACTTCAGTCTCCTCCTCCACCTGGCAAAGCCCACAGTCAAATGCAATGCACCTAACTTCCCTTGTTTGGGTAGCTGTTTCTAGCCAGGTGTTTAAGTCAGAACAGTCAGCATTGATGTGGGATGCCCCTCTGTATGCTGTGAATACCACTGGTGAATAAAGAAACTGCCTTGGCCTGTTGATAGGACAGAACTTAGGTAGGTGGGGAAAACTAAACTGAGTGAAAGGAGGTAGAGTTAGGGAGAAGCCGTGGAGCTGCTGCTGGAGACAGACGTATTGATTGAAACTTTGCTGGTAGGCCACGGCCTCGTGATGCACAGATTAATGGAGGAGGGTGAAATTAAGATGTAAGAGTTAGCCAATAAGAAGCTAGAACTAATGTGCCAAGAAGTGATTTAAATAATGTGGTTTCTGTGTGATTATTTCAGGGCCAAGTAGACTTCCTTCAACACAACATTGCATCAATACAGACAGATTGATGTTGGAGTGATCGTTTGCCTCCTTTTTGAAATCTATATATTCCACTGGTAAACATGTGCTCCTTTCTCCTGGCTTTTCTGAGGTCATCCCTGTGTATCCATTCTCAGTTTCTGTGAAGACTCAATAGGAAGTCCTTCCCAATAAACAGTGCCAAGTCTCAGACATCCTACATTTGTCTTGGGTTCTTGTTTCTTGGTGAATACTCTTTCCTTCTAGACAGGGCAAGGTGCACTTTGTTATCTTATCCAGCTTCTCTTTTTATGTAAATGTTTGAACCTGAATGGATCCTCCTCACTGGAAATTATCACTGAATACATTCATTGTCCACTCACTATGAAATGTTCCAAAGATGCATGCAAGTCAAAGTAGAGAAATGAATATTCTTCAACTTCCAAATGCTCTCAGTTGATAATCCTTTGCCAGTTATTTATAACTCCTCTTTAGAACTTTAATTAGCCATTTAGCAAATGTCTAAAATGAATAGTAAAATCAAATTTACATAAAAATACTTTCAACATAATTGTCATGACTGAGAATAATTAGCACCCACAGAGAACAATTCTTTTTAAAAATTTATTGTTAATTATGTGTGTGTTTGTGTGTGGTGTGTGTGGGGGGGGCGTTCTGCTTTTGAATGTTGTTCCAACAGAGGCCAGAAGAGGAGGTCATATCTGCTGGAGCAGCAACTACTCTTGACCACTAAGTCATCTTTCTAAGCCTCATCACGCAGACTCTTTTTAAACATCTCTCTCTCTCTCTCTCTCTCTCTCTCTCTCAATATTTAACTTGCCAATGATTTCATTAGCTGTTCCATAGAATTCTTTAATGTTCCTTATCTAGAATTTAATTAACAATTATATAGACTCTAAATGTGTTTTCATATTTTAATTTACATTGCATACATGTGAACATTCCCATGACTGTCTTTGATAGGAAAATGTACTTACATATAAAATACAATAAAAGAATTGAAGCATGTTAAATATTTAATGAGAAAGTAGTTATGAAAACCACAATTTTATAATAATAATATTTGTATTTATAGACATTGGAAATTTTACTGGTCTTTATTTTAAGGTTTCTGGAACAAGTGTCATATAGCTGGAGTTGGTTTTAAACTTACGATGCAGTTAAATTGACCTCAAACCCTCAAATTCATAACTCGCATAACTTGCCATTTCTGGGATTATAGATGTGCGTTCCTGCACACCCAGCTCTGAGTTGTATATTTTTTAAAGGAGGCCAGGCTTGTGATTGTTATAGAGTTTCAGCTTTATTAATTAAAATTGATTTCTTCAAATGCACCTGATGTTGTATGAAAATAAAGTTATAGCTATACATTTAAGATCTAGAATAAATGAAGTGTTAATTTTTGTATGGTTTGTGACATTTCAGGACTGAAAGTTAAAAAGAGATTAACTATGGCTCTGTTGTAATTTCAGATCCTCTAGTCAGTATTGCACCTATGTAGGGGCAGTGCATTTTTAGCCTTTGTTTAAATTTGTTAATTTTGAAACCAGCTTGTGTCCTTTACCTACAGGCAGACATACAGTGTCCCCGTGAACAAGTAGAAATGTTTCTCACAGTGAACTTTGTATTCATTGGCTTACATCTGTCACCTTGGCACAGTGTTTCAATAGCCGTGGACAAAGGATACCTGCTGAGCACGTCCTTGGCATCTTCTGTTGGACTGCCAGGAATATGAAAGTCCCTTTTCTGAAGATCACTTACAACAAAATGAAAGGTACTCTAACATTTTTCATAATTGGAATATAAATTTAAAAGGGCTTCTAAGTTAGAGAAGAGATTTGTGCATGATGAGGAAAAACTCATATCTTTCAAGCAAGCCTCCAGTGGTTGGCAAGGCACAGTGACACTGCAAGGCACAGTGGGCTGGAAAGCATGGTGGTACTGCGAGGCACGGTGCCACCGTAAGGCATGGGGGCCCCATCTTGCAGTCTCATCACTCTGACAATGAGGTAGGAGGACCGTATGAGCTGGGCAGTTGCAGATCAATCCAATCAAGATTGCAAGACAGCCTTAACAAAACAAACAAAAATCAACTAAAAAGAAGCATTGAAAACATATACACCCTTTCCTTGCTTTGATATCCATCAGTTTGAGATTGATGCTCATCATCTGTGTTACACAGATGTTCCGATCAACAGATTTTCTTTCATCTCTCTGTTACATAAATTGTAGAAAATGTTCTTGCCCTAGATTCGGAAATATCTATTAGGCTGTTTCTATAGCATATGGTATTGTTCATTTACTATTTCGTTTAGTAAATACTAAAACCAAAATGTTTAAAACTGCATTTTCTTAATTTTTTAGCTTTTGTTATTTATACACAAACTTACCTTTCAATGTCTACTGATGTAAGTTCATCTTAACTTTTTCCTGGTTAAAAGTCATGCACACTGTAGCTTCCAGGAAGATTCATCTGTTTATTTCAAGACTCACCCATCACGGAGCTCTGCAACCCAATTTTACGTATTTTTATCTCATGGATAAATAGGAGTGTCTTCGAAAGAGAAAGATTACTGGCCTTTAAATTTTAAGTTTCATAGTTTTGCTGTCTTATCTTGAAATTCACATATAAGAAATCAACACAAAATTAATTTCCTTTAAGGTTGTGGCCCCTGGTGAGTAGACGATGCCCCCCAGATGACTCCATACCTGTGAGTGTATGGGAAGCACAGACTGGGAATCAGTGGGCTATAGAAAAAGAGGACAGGAAGTTAGGAGGGGTCTGGAGCTAGGGAGATGGGCTTGGGAAAAGTTAGGGGAGGATTTCAGAGTGGATATAATCAAAATATATTGCATTCATATATGAAATTCTCAAAATAGTTAATAAAATAGTCTATTAAATAAAATAAAACTGTGAAAAAGTAGTTCCAAGCAAGAGTCGGGGTTGTAAGGATTTGCTTGGCATATTTGTTTATCCCCAATATATTATGGATTGGATAATAAGCTCCTATATTTCTTACACACCATCTTTGGGCCTTAGTTTATGTGTGAAAGGCTTTGACGTAAGAAGCCTTTACCACAAAGGGCATAACTTTTTTCCTTGCTTACTTTTGCAAATGTCCATTCAGTCACGTACAACTCAATAAATCAAAAAGTTTGTGAAATTCACACTTTCTTTTATAAGCTAGGACATGCTCACATTTCTGGATTTGATTAATTCTTTATTGCTTCTACACTCTGCCTTTCTGATTAATTGAGCTGTCTCCTAACTAATTTCCCAGACTTCAGTTTCTCTATTCTTTTGAGAAACATTTGAAGTACCACAAAACTAATGACAATTTATTATAATTAGTATGGTAGTTAAGATACTGCAGTGTTAATATGACTGTGAAATAATTATGATTTTTCAGAGTAAGAATGAAAAAAAAGTTATAATGTTGATGAGTACAATTAATGAAATAATGTTTTACTCCTAGATTAATTGCCAGGCTGATTTTGTTCATTATATAACATGTATGTATGTATGTATGTATGTATGTATGTTCTTAATTGGTACATACAGAATCATCAAAATTATACACAGACTGGAGTTAACATTTGTATGTATAACTAAAAATGAATGAAAATACAATCATTCAAATTCAATATTCCTGAATATTTATTAAGTACTATTAAGTTAATTGATTTTATTGTCAACTCAACTATTTAATATAAAAATTAGAAAACTATTGTAGCAAATTCTCAAGTGGATATCAGTTGTTTTATAAGGAGTATGCCAGTTTCAGAGGCATGGTATCACCTACAATAATGTTATGAAATTGTACCAGAATATATGTATTGTCTTATTAGAGACTGAATATACAGTGGGAATGTTGGGATGGTTTAGTTTGAAGAAAGAACAATGCCTTCAAAATCAGAAATATTTAATAAATGAACTCTCTGAGAGGCTCTATTGAAATGGAAACCAACGCTTAATCTCTCTTTAACCTAACAAAGTCAATACAAATAAAGCTGGTGTAATGTGTGAATTTTAAGAACTGAAAACTCCTAGGTAGACAGATGTCACCCTCACACATAATCCTGTGTATGCTTGTGGTCGCCCTTGGCTGCTCAGTGTATGACTCTGTGGTTCACTGTATATTGCAATACCAATTTTATGCTCTAACAGTTAGAAAATCTAAGTTGGCTTCATAGGGAATAGTAGCTAAGTCAGAGTTCTGAGTGCAAAACAGGTATTAGGAAATGTGCCCAGGACCAAGCACTGCATGTAGGGAAAGAAAGATGACTGGTACCAGGGGTGACAATCTAAGACCTCCAAACACCAACTTTGAGAGATCTGCAGAAGGAGAGAGAGTAAATATTTCCCAATTTGTGGGAATGGGTCATCTTCTCAGTAGGTAACCAAAAACTAAATTGTCATGAGGTAAATATGAAATAAATACCTTTTTGAAGCCAAATTGTTTCGAACAATTGAACAAATTTTTTATTAGTCCATGTAGACTGTAAGGAATACATAACCATATTATCTAACAAAGAAAGTGCAACCAACTGGAGACTTACATTTAAAGTATGGAGCAAAGAGCTGAAAGGGATAAATGTTTAAGCACAGAATATAGTTTTCTAAAGTATTTCTTTTCTTAAAATGATAAGTAACTGTTAGAAGGAATTTAGAAATGGTATTACAGCTGTCAAGCAGCCTATCATTGACATCTCATGAAATAATAAAACACTCAGTTATTGCACACAATGATAGATGGAGGAAAAATAACAGGCCAAAGACTAACCGGATAAATGGAAAATAATCGCTGGAGTAATAAACACGGTAGAGTCAATGTTATTATTTCCAAAAGGGGCATCTTGCCAAATTCAAAAGTAGATGTTTTTAGGCTGCATAAAAATTCAAGATATGAGGCGAAAAAATGAAGTGACAAATAAATATGAGTTAAAGACAAAACATAAATAGAGACTAGAGAGATAACTTTATAGTTAAGTGTGCCATCCGTTCTTGTAGAGGACCCACGTTTAATTCCCAACTCCCATTTCCGGGTGGCTCACAACTACCTGTAACTGTTGAAGGAGGCCAGAGAAAAATTTCTGGTTTCTAAGTGCACCTGCATGCATTTGCACATACATGCACAGAAGCGTAATTAAACAAGGAAATAAAAGGGCAGAAAAAATATGCACTGTATGAGAACTAAATACCAGAAAATTGGGATGGTCATGATAACATCCGAGGATGTAGAAGCCAGGGCAAGTGTCCTAGGACCCATGAGTTGTTCATGATGATAGAAAGATCAGTTCAAAGAAGAGACAGAGTTTCTCAATCCATTGTATTTGTTTAAACAATGTAGGAAGGAAGAGAAATTGATAACTCCCCAACAGACCTGCACTCATAGTATCTCACTGAGACTGCACCGAGAACAAGGGAGCCTCATGAGTCTAATCTAGGCCCTCTGCAAATATGTTATTGTTATGTAGCTTGGTGTTCTGTACAACTCCTAAGAGAGAGAGCAAGGGCTGTCTCTGATTCTTCTGCCTGATGTTGGGACTCTTCCCCTCCTGTTGGGTTGCCTTGCTCAGCCTTAATATGAGGGGAGGTTCTTAGCCTTAGTGCAACTTGATATGTCATATTTGGTTATATCACTGGTAGGTCTGCCCTTTTCTGAAGGGAAAAGGGAGGAGGAGTAGGTGGGAACTGAGAGGAGAGGAGGGAAGGAAACCTGCGGCTGGGATTTAATAGATGAGAGAATAAATTAATAAAAAACGAATATTGTGCTTATAAAGAATCAAGGAGACAAACCAAGAGCTGACAAAGAAAATGTGAAGTGTTCTGAACAAAACTGCTGAAAACAGATTACATCAGAACTTGTCTAATGAGTCTGGAGCAGTGTCTTAGGGTTTCTACTGCTGTGAAAAGATTGTGACCACTGTAACTCTTATACATGAAAACATTGAATTAGGGTGGCTTCCATTTTCAGGGCTTCATTGCATTATCATCATGGTGGGGCAAGGTAGCATATAAGCAGACATGGTGCTGGAGTAGTAGCCGAGAGGCCTGCATCTTTTAGGCAACAGGAAGTCAACTGAAGTCCTGTCCACCCTCACAGTGACACACTTTCTCCAATAAGGCCATATGCACTCCAATAAAGCCACATCTCCTAATAGTGCCACTTGCTATGAAATTATGGGAGACAATTACATTCAAAGAGCCACAAGCAGGGTGTAAAAAGAAATTTATGAAGTAGATCATTATATGACCAGTATAAAGCCCACACCCCATATCAATATTGGGGAGCATAAAGAAAACTATAAAAACGACAAGTTCAAACCAAGTTTATGTAATAGTTTTTTATTTAATGATTAAAATTATAAAGTTGAGAAAAAGAGAATAATAAAGCAAGCAAATGATAAACTATAGAAGATTTAATTGGCAGGCTATTGAAAAAGGTTCACTGGTTAAAAGAGGTTGTCACCAAGTCTGAGGACTTGAGTTTAATACCCAGACACTTGAAGTGAAAAGAGACAGCTGACTCCCTGAAATTTAACCTCCACATGTGCCATAGAGGATATATGCACACAGACTACACACACACACAAAAAAAAACATAGACACATTTGTATTAATCAATTATCTGAAACAATCACCAGTTATTGTTTCTTTTTCAGGTAGATGAATGTAATACATTCTTCCAGTATGCTTAAGGAAAAAAAGAAAAATGACAACCATTAATATCACGTTTGTAGTCAGGTATATCATTAAAGGATAGCATTAATGGGAATAATGTTGGAGCCTTTACCTTGTGATGCCCATAGATGAATAGGCAAATCATAACATAACAAAAACAGAAGCAGATGTAAGTAAGCTCATGAACAATGAGCTTCTTTTCCTTGTAATGATAAACTCTCCTGTGAAAACCCCAAGCCTTCCTACTGAATCCTACTGGCTATTTTAGAAAGAAATATCAATCTCTAGCATAGTGTTAACCACAAGCCTTACCACAAAGACAGGAACTCATCCCAGGTGACCTTAATGTCACCCTGATGCCAGTACTAGACCAGGCAAAGACATTCACAGAGGAAACAGACCCAACTTTAAAGCAGTGTTCTTCCGTGTGGATGGGATGCTTCTGCTCTTGTGGTTTCAGACAAGTCTAAAGTCACTGCTTTTCTTGTTAAGTCGTGCGTATTCTTTCACAGACTTCTTTCCACGTGTTGTGCTCATATCCGTTTTCAGAAATCCGATTATAAGTCTAATGATATCTAAACTGTCCTGCTCTAAAATAAGTGAGTTTCCACTAGGAATGCGAGAAACTTTACCATTCAGAAATCTGCATGTTCTCCAAGATGAAGAACATAGACTCTGGCATTGTCCTCACAAGCTAAATACCTGGAAAAACCCACAGAATCATATTAAATGAAAACAGCCATTGTCTTATGTTGGATGTCACATAGTTGGCTGATCTTGCTGTGAGAGTTAGCTGAGGTCACAGGCCTAAAGGATGCAAGGTCCCCTACACTATCCATGTGGTGACACTGGGACACAATGAAGGATTTAAGAAACGTGGCTTCACGAGGCATCTTGAGCTTATCTGGTAATAGCCCAGTTGGTAATATTCAAAATTTGAGAATCGTAAAGTACCGCCAAATTTTTCAAATAACGGTGAAGTATTCATGAATGAAAAGATGTAGCAACAATAGCAAGAGGTTGCTCCCACATCCCCACATGTTGAATATCAACGAATCTTAGATATAAAATACTGGACAGAAGAACCCTGCCATGTCACTTTCACATTGCACTTCAGCAGTCATGAAATTCAAGGGATTTGAAGTCAGAGACATGGCGTTAGAAAGCGAGGTGTTTGCTTGCTGATTGGGAACACTGGCAGACAGGAAGCACAGGAGGACTGTGGCAGTGAATGGACCGGTTCACAATCTGTGTGCACAGATGTTGATATTACACAAATTCAGCAGCATGTGTAATCATTTATTTTTTTTTGTTTTCCTCCTCCCTATATAGAGTTTTGTATAAGCTGAAATAACAAATGATGTCTTCATGAGAAAAATGAACGAGACATTAAAATATTTCCTTTGATATGAGTAACTCCATCAAACCAAAATAGGTCAGCGGATACAGGTACACCCTGCATTCATCATCTGTGCCTCAAGGCCAGGACATTCCCTCCATCAGGGCAGCACCACCCTATTCAGAAACCTGTATTTCAGGCTTTTCTAGAAAGGGATATCTTTAAAGTAAATAAGACCCAAGGGTATCCTTTACTATTTTTTGGGGAGGAAACACTTGTGCAATGATTTTTATTCTCAATGGGAGATTTAAAGTGTCTTCCAAACGCTACCTCCCATAGCATATCAGCAGACAAGAAGGATGGCTGATTCTTCTTTGAAGGAGTCTAAGAGATACCAGTCCATTAAGCTAACACGCCTACAAGCCTCACAATGACAAATAGATTTTTATGGGCTTATATCTTACAACTCTTATTATAACCAAGAAGCTATAGTGCCCCGAGCCCTTGAAACAATAATATAATTTTGAAATCAACCAAAAATCTGCTAACTTCCTATATTTCCCAAAATGAAGAATACTAAAGTAATCTATTACTTACTTGAACATTTTAAATTCTATTTTTATCTGTCTTCTATTCACCTTAATAAACCGCCAGAGTGTTTCTTTAAAAATTGTTACTAGATTTTATTTACTTATTTGTGTGCATGTATGTGGACACATACATGTTATGGTGTGCTTGTGGATTTCCAAAAGTAGCTGTTGGCTTTTGTTCTCTCCATCCATGTGTGGGTCCCCAGGAGGAACTTATTCCAGTTTCAGGTATGACAGCAAACACCTCTACATATTGAGCTGTCTCTCTAGCCCTGCAAAAAATTCCTTGTGTTTCTTTAAAGGAAGCTGTGTTGAGACTAGAGGACCTGTCAAGACGCACAACATCTCCGATTCAAAGGTGGACCATCTTGCTCAGTATGCTTGCTTTCCGTGTAATTCCACCACTTGTTAGACATAACCATAAAGCACTGGGGGTTTGTACTTTTAGTGTATCATCTCATGTATCATTTAAGATTCACGGCACATTTTCTTCAACTTCCACCTCTGTTTAATTTGAATATGCACAAGGATTTACAATTTCCAATTTCAAGTCTTTTCTGCTAGGTTTTATTTCAGGAGAACCACAGTTTCAGGTAAGAACAGAAATGCATCATTTATCCTGAGTAACAGATATGTTTGTGTTACTGCAAAATCATGTATCACCATAGAATAGTACACAGAAAAGAGGTCTTGAGATACCAAAGTTTATGCCAATGCACAGTCATCAGAAATACATCAATTACATAAGAGTGAAAGGCTCCCAGGGAGAAGTAAACACCTATTTTATTGTTTTATTTTCCTTTTTAAGGGCAAGGAGAAGCAACCCACAGACAGCCCCTCTCTAAAAATGCTGGCAAGAACTAGTTAGATGTAAAGTTGGAAAAGAAACCTGAATAAATTACTTCTAGGAACATCACATCACAGAGATTCAAGGGCATTCATATGTGTAATAGACTCCCATGAGCAGGCCATAGGACTTGATTTCAGGATGGCCCAATCTAATAATGAGAACTGGTAATGAAGTTCAGGATTTAAATGAATTGTAAAATCAGAGTGTGTGCAGTTTATACATGAAATCTTGGTATAGCAGCTGATCTTCCCACAGCCTGGATGCCCATAAGAGTTTGCTGTGCATGAAGAATATGTATGCTAGAAATTTAATAAAGCTCCAATAATTAAATAAATACATTTATATTCAAGCAAGATGGTTTTAATTTTACAATTAAAGTATTTATTGAATTTTAATGTTAAATTTAAAAATACGACTTCTTCTTGTGAGAGCATTATTCTGCTTCTTAAGTTGATTTGCATATTGAATACTATTTTCCTTGAAAACTAACTTTAATTTATCAAGCAGAAACCTTTAGGTTGTCAAAAAAAGCTGTACAATCAAATGTAGAATATTGAAAAATGTTTAAGGGGAAAAATAAAATTTAAAAGCAAATCATTGGGCCTGTGGGTAAATGTGTCTCAGTGGGTAAAGTTCCCAGCCAATAAGGTTGATGACCTGCGTTTCATCTCCAGAATCCAAAATGGTAGAAGGGGAAATGGACTCCCATGTGCTACCCTCTATGTAAACACTTGTGTCATGGTACAAATGAACATGTAGGTGCAAGCACATACACCAAATAAATACATTTACTAAAATATTTATAAACATTTGTCATTAACATTATATGTGAACATCTTGTTAAGGAAGAAATGACTTATAGCCATAAGATACAAAGATGTAAGTAAAACAAAAACATCATCTGGGGCTTCTGAAAATATATATGTATAAAAATCTCTTAGATATACATTAACATTTGAAAAACAAATTTAAAAGTTAGCATATCAAATCTATGACTTAAACTTTAGAATTACTTATTTATATTGTTATTTATTTCATTTTGATAAAGCAATATATAAGATCTCAGCACTTGGGAAGCAGAGGCAGGTGGTTTTCTGTGAGTTCAAGGCCAGCCTGATTTACATAGTGAGTTTCATGACAACCAGAGCTACACAGAGAAACCGTCCTGACAAACAAAAACAAAACAAAACAAACAAGCAAACAACAAAAGATTTTAATCTTTGCTTCTTAAAGCATGCAGCTTTATTTTATTTTCAAGTTTGAAAATGTAAAATTTGCAAATTTTGTTATTGCTTTCATATAGAATTTAGCTTTGGAGTTCTTTTTGGCCTGGAAATTGCTATGGAGACCAAGCTGGCCTTGAACTTGGAGTAATCTGTATCAAGACTGAGGAGGTGTATGATCACATCATCTAAATGATACAACTTACCATGCAAGAGGTCTATTCTAAGAGTTAGAGACAATTCTTCCTGAAGCACTATTTAGTAACGTTTACATTTTTATCTAAGACCAAATCTTCACATTTCCTGGAATGCTTTTGTGAATGAGAAAGGCCATTGGAAGCAGGTTGAGCATCATTTTTGGCACATTTGATGACATCAACAGAGCAGGGCTTCCTGTACTGAGTCACCTAGCCAAGCTGCTGTGCAAAACACGTATGCAAATCCTACGCAAGTTCTAGGTCTTTATTAAAAATGCTCCCTGCAGCCCAGCCTCATGGCGCTGCTCACTGCTTGAGTCATTTCTGCCTTCCTTACCAGAGAGACTAAAAGGTTCCCAAACAAGAGTCGTGTAAGATCAATTTGGATGCAGTTTCTGTTTTGACTTGCGGAGAAACTTGGAAAACATCTTTATTTTATGTGTAACACATTTACTCTTATCTCCTCATTTATTTCAAGATTCTTTGTACAAAACCAGCTCCATTCAGCCGGCGTCCCTCGATGTGTACAGCAACTGCCTGTTTTGCCAGAAAATAAAATAAGTGTCCTAGTTCTTGTTTTGGTTTCAAGCCTCTTTTATACAATGGGGTCTTTCAAACCAAAATTGTGAAGTCTGCACATATTTCCGTTTTTTATTTAATGTTCATTTAAAAACGTGATCATCGTATTTTCTCAAATATTTTTGCTTTCCTTGCAAATCAGGCATTGTAAAAGCATGGGTTTATTTATGCAATCAAGTTTTATATCACTTTGTGCCCAAACCAGAACAGCTTAGAAGCTGACGAAACTGACCTAATTAGGTAAGGAGTAATGAAGAAGGGATAGACATATAGACACAAATACAGGAAAACTGGGATTGACTGGGCTGTGCACTCTGATGGAGATGCACTGGAAGCCAGCAAACTCAGTGTTTTATTTTATAAATCTGAATGGAGGAGGCAGGTTTATTGCATGCAGCTGCATGGAGGAGGCTGGCTTAACTAATTTGGGTAGGGAGTCTCTGTAGGGCAGCACTATCAGAATGTAAGCATCTAGGAAGAGGACGCTGCAGTGGACATTTTCTGTACACACCATCTTCATCCACACATGGGCCTAGAGAAGATTTGCCATTTCTCTGAGTCTGATCTGAAGAAGGTTTTGGTATTCCTGTGGGCCTGACATGACCATGCACATGTCAACCATGAGTAATGAT
Organism: Bramus lutescens; assembly: GCA_001685075.1. Classification (NCBI taxonomy): domain Eukaryota; kingdom Metazoa; phylum Chordata; class Mammalia; order Rodentia; family Cricetidae; genus Bramus; species Bramus lutescens. The sequence goes on along the minus strand of LOEQ01010677.1, from coordinate 22,661 downwards.
TCAAAACCTCAATGATTTCCCACTTTAGAACTCCCCCCAGTTACAGAAATAGCCCATTACCTGCTTGGAATGCAGAAAAACACTGACCCTGGGGTGCCCAACCCCAGCTGATACTTATGCAGCACAACCCCACACCCATTTCTCAGGGAATATCACTGAAGAGATGGAAAGATTGGGCGAGCCAGTGGGGCAGGATATCTGCTGTGAGACAGAGTTCTTCTCTATATCACAGGGTAGCTGCACTCATGAACTCTCAAAAATATTGCTGCCTAAACAGGATCTGTACACCAACAATACCAGTTGACGTTCCAATGTGAATGGCTATAATCTCACAAGGCCCCACCCCTTAGATGGAGAACTACAGACACTTAGTGACAGCTGAGAGAGGCAGAGCAAATATTCTCCATGAGTGAGCCCACTGGCAGGTGATCCAGTCCTCAACTTAGGGTCCCTTATATGATATCAATCCTACGGTACCATAACTGATTTCATAATTAGCACCAGAATTTGATCAGAAGAGAGAGATAGATCCTGTCTTGGTACCTCTCTGTCAGCCTGTCCTCTCTGTGGCCAGAATGTGCCTTCTCACAGCATAGTAATGTCAAGCTACGAAGATTTTCCTACAGAACAAATAGATGCCCCAAAGCAATATTTCAACAGACCCACAGAAGCTGACGTCAACCATGTCCGGGGTGTTTAGCTACTCCCTACCCTAGTGTGTCAATCCCCATATTAGTGATTTACCAGTTAAAACCTGACAAGAAGGACTTATTCTGGCTAAAACTTCTAGCCCTATCAGAAGAGAGGACTTGGAAAGACACATATATCTTACAGAAATCCTGTCACACATTTTCATTAGCAATACTTACAAAGAGCCACATGCTTCATATTGATATTATTAAGAAATTTTTATGGAAATAGTCAAACATTAAATAGTAAACGTTTTAATCACTTGAGCAGGTCAGTCTTTTTCTGTGACTATTTTATTATTTTTCTACAACGATGTAATAATTGCGTGTTGTTGATGTCATAAGCTTCATTAAATGGAGCCTTAAAATCTTCAAACGTTTCAGTTTCCATATGTATTATTGACAAGTTACTCTAACTTCAAGGCATTCAACCTTCACACAGCAAATGTTCTCTTCACGGTCAAGATTCCTAAGGGAATTGGGTCAGACAATTTGTATTACTCATAATGACTAGTGAGAACTCCTGAATTTTCTAGAGGAAGGATGTGGTGGTTTGAATAAGAATGACCCCCATAGGTTCATATATTTAAATACTTAGTCACCATGGAGAGGCAATATTCAAGAGGATTAGAAGGACTAAGTGGTAGGGCCTTGTTGATGAACGTGTATCAGTGTGGGGTAGGCTTTGAGGTTTCAGACACCTATGCTAAGTACAGTGTTTGTCTCAGTCTCTGTCTTTATGTGTCTCTGTCTGTCTCTGTCTGTCTGTCTGTCT
>LOEQ01010676.1:50240-63374 GCA_001685075.1 Bramus lutescens | reverse complement strand
TTTTTTCTTGGTTTCCTAGGGTATCTTTTAGGGATTTATTAATTTCTTCAAAGTTTTTGTCATTCTTTTTATCCATTTCTTTAAGGGAGTTTTTCACATCCTGTTTAAGGCACTCTATCGCTTTCATAATGTCTATTTTTTCTACTTCTTCTGGATTAGGGTGTTCAAGTTTTCCTGTTGTATGTTCGCTGGATTCTGGTGTTATGTTGTTTTGCAGATTGTTGGAGGAATTCTTGCATTGGTGCCTACCCATCTCTTCCTTCAAATGCTCTAGGATGGATCTTCTAGTACAGGATCAGGGCCCCTTGCTGCCCAGGGTCTTAGCAGACAAAAGGGCTAGCTTGCTGACTGCAGGCTTAGTGAAGCAAAGGAACTCCTGCCCGGTTGCACTCACCACCCAGACCCAGCCCCAAAACAGGCTGAGCTGGGGGATCTTCTGGCCCCGAAGAAGGGAAGGGGAGCCTGGGTGCAAGCTGGGATGGGATAGGAAGAGAGAGGTAGTAGCCGGGGAGAGAAGCCCCTGCAGAATGACCAGAGAGTTTAGGGGGTTGAAGAATGTTTGTGCTCCCTTTCCGTGGCTTCTGCCAGCAGGTCAGGAACATACTCACCCCTCTGAAGGGTCTTCTGGTATAGGCCACACTTGACTTTTATACATCATTTCTAGCGGACTAACTCAGGTCTTTATGCTTGCTCAGCATGTCCGGCATTTACTGGGTCATCTCCCCAATTTCCATTTCTGTTATTTTGGTTTTGACACAGTCTTGCTATATAGTCCACGTTGGCCTGAAAATTATTGTGTAGCCCAAAATATGCTAGAATTTGAAAACTTCCTGACTCACCCTCCTGAGTACTGGGATTACAGATATGTATCAACAAACCAGGCTTAATGTAGTATTAATAGCATAATCCAGCAATTATAATATTTAGTATTTATCCAAAAGAGTACAATGCTTGTAGTTATGCAAAAGTCTGCACACTGATGCTTACAGAAACTTTATTCCTAATTGTCCCAACTTGAAAACAACCAATTGTCCTTGGTAGAGAATGAATAGACTGTGGTACAGCATGGAAATTATTCAGCATTAAAAGGAAAAGAAGTTATCAAGCCACAGAAAATACACACAAGAAACTTCGGAATGATACTAAGTGAACTAGTTTGAACTGAAAAGGCCTATACTGTCCAACTTGAATTATGTGACATTCTGGGGGGTAGAAAGGTTAGCAGATGCCAGGGCTTAGGCTGGGAGAAGAAAGGAATTCATGAGCACAGGAATTTTGAGGTGACAAGATAAGTTTGTGTGGTTCTACACAGCTGGATCCACATGGCATAGCCACAGGGTTTTTTTGTCTAAAGCCAGAGGTTGCACAAGAGTGAACTCTAATGTGTTGGAACAATTAATGTTCTTGGAGCAATCATTATACATAAATGTAGGTTCATCAATTGTTACAAATGCTCCATTCTTGTGAGAAAACTTTAAAATACAAAGCAAAGATTGGGATATGATAAATTCCTGAACTTCTCTCACACTTTATGCTCTAAATAAATAATCTACAGCAAAAATGGAGCAATGAGACTGTTTTATTTCTGACTTTGAACTGTCCTGAGCTGGAATGGCCACATTAACATTAAATGCTGGGGTCCCCATGCTGCGGTCCCCATGCTGACAAATAACTCAGAAAGACAACTGCTCTGCCATCATTTCTGTGCTGTCGCTCAGCTCGCAAACATTGTTGAAGACCTTCCATTTGCCGGGCAATGCCTTTGGTGACTTGTAATGGGTAGACTGACACATAAGCAGAGAAACACCACCGACTAAGGTTAATGCAGTTACTAAACTAAACCCAGCAGAAGGGGAGAGCACCCGGACAGGCAGAGAAGGCTCTTGTAAATGTGGGAGATATCCCAATTCAGAAGCAACAGCCAAGCACGCCAAGGGCATACAAGCATGAGCAGAGATATGAACATTTTCACTGTTTCACATAAGAACTTGAAAAATAACAGGTCAGCTCCATAGGGAACAAAATCACTGCAGGAACACAACCTAAGTTGCCAACCACTTTCTTGATGGCTCTAGTCCACTTCTTGTTGCTGTGATAAGCATGACAATACAAAGCTAGTTGTGGGGAAAAGGGTTTATTTCCATCATTGAGGGAGGTCAGAGCAGGAAGCCAAGGTGGGAATAGAAGCAGTGACCATGGAGGAATGCTGCTTACTGACTGGCTTCTCTTACAGGGCAGGCCCATCTACCCATTAGCAGCACCACCACCAGCATTTTGGGTTCTTCTTCCTCTGCTTCAACTGAAAATCGAGAAAACGCCCCACCGACATGCCTACAAGCCAGTGTGAGAGAGGTAATTCCTCAGCTGAGGTTCCTTCTTCCCAGGTTTGACAAGCTGACAACCAAGCTTAGTCATCACATTGACCATAATCATTTCTTTCCCGGAAACTTTTCTGCCTCCCTGCTTTGCTGTTGTTTATGGGAAAATACCCACATGTGATTTTAAATATTTCTGTTTAATTGGCAACCAGGTGTCTCTCAAAAATAAGGCTATTGCACCCCCACCTTATCACTGAGAAAAGTACTGCCTGGAAGAAATTCATTCTTAAAATCGCTTCTTTGAACACCAAACCCTGCACTATTTTAACACACAGCTAGTGCTGAGAATTTTGTTAGGTGTCGGCTCAGTGAGTTCTGTTGTCTTTCACAGAACTACAGAGCTTTCCTGGTCAAAGCTCAGTCTTGCTTCTGGGTTTTTGTTTTTGTTTTGTTTTGTTTTGTTTTGTTTTGTTTTGTTTTGTTTTGTTTTGTTGGTGGAATTAACAAACTGGCTGCTCTTGAACTGTTTTTTGTTGTTGTTTTAATTTTTACAACTCTTGGAAATTTTTAGATTTTTCAACAGAAAATTTACTTAGTCTGAGAGTGGGGCTGTCAGTCCAGCTTGATGGCTCCTATTTAATACATAAAGTATTGGTCAGATGAAAGAGAGGGATCCACAGGCACATGACTGGGGCTTGAGGAAAATCACCATGGCTAACCAAAGACAAAATCACAGGCGCTTCTGTAGCTAAATTGGGGGGGGGGAGCGGTGCTAGCTCACAAAAAATGACATGGAGACTTATTATTAATTATGACAGTTCAGCCAATAGCGTAGGTGTGTCCCAATGCACTTGGGTGAAAGCGCAACTCAAAAAGATGGGGAATCCCTGAAGCAGATAGATGAAGAATGGAATCCCATTAAGCAGAGAAGAGACCTGCACGTGGAAGTATGGAAATGAGTGCCGCTTCCTCAGCCCACTCAGGAACGACCTGCACGTGGATGGACAGAAATGAGTGCCGTTTCCTCAGCCCACTCAGGAACGACCTGCACGTGGATGGGTGGAAATGAGTGAGTGTCGCTCCAACAGCCCACTCAGGAACGACCTGCCACTCATGTGTTAGCAAACGCCTTACTTCAGAAAGCCATCAGCCCTGTGATGGAGGTATAAAAAGAGTGTCTTACAGGTGAGAGGTTGGATGTAGCTGGTTAGAAGTCAGTGGCATTCTTACAGTTCCTAAGAACTTAGGAAGACATAAAATTGCACAGTAAACATTGTAGAAAGTGAAAACTGCCCTTTGTATAATTCAGATCCAGGGTGCTTTCCTAAACTTAAAGGATGACAAGAAACGCTTCACAGGAGAGTTTAAGAGCCTCCTTCAGGCTGTGACACAAATCATAATAGATCACGATATTTGGAGTTTAAAAAAAAATCTAAAAATGTTCAGCTCTCTAACTGGTCTTGAACTTACTATGTTCAAGGATGACCTTGAACTTCCAATTTGCCTGCCTCTACCTCCTGATTTTCTAGGATAACAGGTATGTGATGAAAGTGATTGAACCCAGGGTTCCATGAATTTATTCCTTTCCCAGGCTGCCCCTGCCCTTGGTGAATATTGTTTATGTACTGTCTGCCATGTGATGTTGATATTCTTTCAATGAATATAGACTAGCCTGATGCTTTAGGCTCCCAGAAACAGTTCCACATTCAATATATCCACATCTTACTTCAATTTATAAATTTACTATATACATTATAACATACATTTATTGTCAAATAAATGTCTGCAAGCCAGTAGCTCAGTGTATGTAAAGCCCTATGAGACCAAGAATAAAAGTCAGTTAAAATAGCTGAGTCTGGTGATCCACGTTTGTTTGGCATCCCAGTATCTTGAAGGCTAAGACAGGAAAATAAAAAGTTCATGATCAACCTGGGCTACAAAATGAATTCAAGGTGTGGCCCCATAGACTCACATATTTGAATTCTTGGTTTCTAGTCAGTGGAACTGTTTGAGGAGGATTAGGAGATATAGCCTTGTTGAAGGATGTGTGTCCCTTAGGGGTGGGGAGGGAGCTGTGGTCTTTAAGGTTTCAAAATCCCAAGCCATTCCCAGTTAGTCTCTCTGCTTTACTCTTGTGGAGCAAGATGGCAGATCTCAGCTACTGCTTTATTACCATGTCTGCCTGACTGCTGCCATGTTCAGCACTGTGATGGCCATAGGTTTTAATCCTTTGAAGCTGTATCCCCTAACAAACTCTTTCTTGAATGAGATCTCTTGGTTATGATGTCTTAGTACAGCAATAGAAATATAAGTAGAACATAAGCCCAACCTGAGTAACTCATCAAGAAAAATAGGCTGGGAATATAGCCCAGTGGTAAAGCATTTGCTTAGCATGTACAAGGCCTGAGGTTTACTCCCCAAATATGGGGCACATAGGGTGGGGGTGACCAGAGTAGATCAGTGCAGAAACAAGTGCCCTCTAGCAGGATGCTCTGAAATGCAGGGCACACCTTCAGCTACAGTTCAGTATATCCCCCTGGTTTGAACTGTGTTCACTGCTTGACTCCTGCTTCCAGGCCTTGGCTTCCTCAGAAGCCTGTCTGTGGCTAAACACCTGGAGGTGGTCATCTTTTTCTCATCTCTTAGCATGTGCCTCATTCCCTCCCAGCCAGCTTCTTCATCATCTGCTCCCTGCTGCAGACATACTACTAAAGACTGGTTTTTGTTGCTGTTTATCTGCTCTGCAATGGAAAGGATGAGCTTTCGAAAAACCAAAGTTCCTCCATTTTGTCCTCTGCCTCCATCTTGTGTCTTGTGTAAGCTATTTCCCATAAAACATTCCATTCCTTGGAAATGGCTAGGGGCAAAAGTAACAAGGTAGCCATCTGGAAAGTGTTGAGGGAGAGGAGCCTGCATTTCATCCCAGCCACCCTGCTAACTTACACCCAAAATAATCACACAAAGACTGTATTCATTTAAACACTACCTGGCCCATTATCTCTAGCCTCTTATTGGCTAACTCTCACACATTAGTTTAACCCATTTCCATTCTTGTGTATCGCCACTTGACTGTGGCTTACCCACATGAGTCTAACCAGCGTCTGCCTCAGGCAGGAGAACCATGGCATCTGCCTGTCTGTCCTTCCCAGCATTCAGTTCTCTTTTCCCTGCCTACCTAAGCTCTTCCCTATCAAAAGGCCAAGGCAGTTTCTTTATTAAAACAATGAAAGCAACACATAGACAGAAGAACCTCCTACACCAGGAAAGTACAGATAACCACAGAATGTCCCCACCCAAAGGTCAGTCGATAAGAAAACTTGACAAGCAACAGGCTAGGTTTGAAATTAAATTTCTGAAAAGTCCCTAGAATATCAGGATTAAACCTGTCACCCCACACCTGAAAGTTGAGGACATTGTTTTCCGACCTTGCACAGGATATCCGGACCAGATTCCTTACATTGTGACCTGGTGGGGTCTCACCTACTGAGTTGATGACCCCCTCCCATGGATTATGTCTTTCCTTCTGCCTAATCTGACTGCACCCCTTCACCTTTGCAGGTTTTTCCCTTAAAACTCCAAGAAGAGGCCAAGCCTGTCCTCCAGGGATCAGATGAGTCAGATATCTTCCCTCCTCCTTAGACCTGAAGGCTCTCAGGCTCAGGTCCCACCACAGGCAGACCCACCTATACCCCTGAAGCCACCTCAAGGACCAGCACAGGCCACTAGGAGCTGGAGGGGATAAACTTCATAACCTGAGTCAGTCGCCTTCCTACTCTGGCCAGCAGGCAGCCCTCCTGATGGAGATGGGAACCAACTCTTCCAATACTGACACTTTTCCACCAGTAATCTCTACAACTGGAGCGCCCAGAATGCCCCTTTCTCAAAAAACTTCCAAGATCTTTTTAACATCTTAGAGACTGTTCTGTTCACCCAACAGATCACCTGGGATGCTTGCCAACAACCCCTGAGAATCTTGTTCACCACTGAGGAACAGAATCAGATACTGGAAGCTGCTCAGATATTAGTTCCAAAGTCCAAGGAGATCCCTTCCATAGATCTAGCCATAATAAATGCTGGTTTCCCTTCTACCTGACCTTATTGGGGCTGTAACACAGCACAAGGTAAGGAGAGGCTCCAGGTCTTTTGCCAGGCTCAGCTATTGGGTCTCAAAGTGGTGGAAGTCTGTGATATCAGGCAGGGGCCAGAGGAAAGCCCAGCAACTTATTTAGAGTGACTCCTAGAAGCTTTCCACAAATACACAACATACAATCTTGAGGCAGAAGAGTCAGCCCAGATGGTAATGTTCACTTACATAAACCAGGCAGCACCAAATATAAAGAAAAAGTTACAGTCTTTAGAAAGGTTAGGGGAAAAGAATCTGCGGGATCTAGTTGCAGTGGCGGAAAATGTATATAATAAGAGAGAGACACCAGAACAGAGAAAGAAAAGAGGCAGGAAAATAGTCTTGCCAGGATCCTAGAACAGCAGCAAGCTCAGTACAGGGAAGACTTGAGAGAATTCCTCATGGCCACAAACTCCAGGAACACAAAGCTAACTCAGTGAGATGACAGAGGACAGCTCTACAAACCAAAGGTAGGGAAGAATCAATGTGCCTGTTGTAAGGAGGAGGGACACTGGGTCAAAAATTTCCCAAAGAAGAAGGGGCCTCTCCAGACAACTGGGGAGATAAGGCTCAGCTCTCCTGCCTTGGCCTAGGGTAAATTTAAAGGTGGAGGAGAAACCATTTGATTTCATGGTAAACATGGGGGCATAAAACTCGGTCTTGCTGAAACCAGGAGGACCCATGTCCACCAAAACTACCTGGGTCCAGGGGGCCACAGGGACCTTACTCATGGACTACCCAAAGAACAGTGGACTTGGGAATGGAATGGGTACTCCAGTCATTCCTGGTAATACACGAATGCCCCTAACCTCTGATGGGCTGAGTCCTCCTGTCCAAAATGACAGCCCAAATCCACTTTTCTGACAAGGGAGTTAAATTAGCCTACCAGAATGGAGAACCAGTCTGGGTCTTGGTTAAAAGTGACCTAATTGAGGAGTATAGACCTTTCCAAGAACCAACTAAACCTGAGCCTGACATAGAGGACTGGCTCCGGAAGTTCCCTTGGGCTTGGGCAGAGACAGGAGGCATGGGACTGGTCCTCCACAGGCCCCCAGTCTATGTTAAGATCAAGGCAGGTGTGGATCCTATTAAGGTCCACCAGTACCCCATGCCACTGGAGGATAAAGCAGGCATCACCCCCAACATGCAGAAGCTGTTGAAACTTGGGGTCCTAAAACCTATGCAGTCAGCCTGGAACACACCTCTGTTACCAATTAAAAATCCTCACACCAATGACTACAGCCCAGTACAGGATTTAAGGGAAGTGAACAAGAGGATTATGGACATACTTCTCACCATTCCCAATCCTTAAACATTGTTGAGTACCCTTCCTCCCAATCAGCAGTGATACACTGTACTGGATTTAAAAGATGCATTCTTTAGCCTGCCACTGGCCCCTAAGAGCCATACCTTCTTTGCCTTTGAATGGCATGACCCAGAGATAGGGATCAGCAGACAGCTAACCTGGACCCAGTTGCCTCAAGGTTCTAAGAACTCTCCCACCATCTTTGATGAGGCACTACATGGACACATGGTAAGTACTGACTCTAGAACTTGGAAGTAAGTCTGTTAGAGTATGTGGATGACCTGTTAATTGCAGCCAAGAATTGGTAAACTTGCCTGAAGGGAATGGTGCATCTACTATGTGCCCTTGGGGAACTGGGATTCTGGGCCTCTGTAAGGAAAGCTCAGATCAGCCAATAACAGGTAATGTACCTGGGATACATCCTTAAAGAAGACAATGATGGCTTTCCAAGGACCTCAAAGAGATAGTACTAAAAATCCCAACTCCCACTTTTGCCAAACAAGTAAGGAAGTTCCTGGGGACTGCCAGCTTCTGTGGCCTCTGGATCCCTGAGTTCAATGAAATAGTTATACCTCTGTATGAAGCCACCAAGGGTGACTTCACATAGACTGAGGAAATGCAGAAGGCATTTGGCACTCTGAAACTCATGGAGGTTCCAGCACTCAGCCTCCAAGATGCAACTAAGCCCTTCTACCTGTTCATGGATGAGCACACAGGAATAGCAAAAGGTGTGCTCATTCAGGCAGTGGGACTGTGAGAGCACCCAGTGGCCTACCTGTCCAAAAAGTTAGACCTGTGGCAGCAGCCTGGCCTCCCTGTGTCTGCATTATAGCAGCTGTAGCCCTGCTGGTAAAAGATGCACACAAGCTAACTGTGGAACAAAATCTGACTATTGCTACCCCTCACAAGTTAGAGAGGATTCTTAAGCAGCCACCAGACTGACTAAGCAATGCCTGCATGACCTACTATCAGGTTTTAGCCCTTAGTCCAGCCCAGATTACGTTCCAAGACCCAACAACTCTCAACCCAGCCACATTGCTACCTGACCCTGACCTCGAGGCTCCGTTGCATGATTGTTCAGGGATATGGGTACAAGCGCATTGCATCAGACTGGACCTGAAAGATATCCCACTGCCAGATGTTGAAGGTATCTGGTTCACAGATGTATCAGTTCCTTGCTAAATGGACAAAGGTATGAGGGGGCAGTAGTCACAATGGCTATGGAAGTTGTATGGGCAGAAGCCCTACCAATGGGAATATCTGCACAAAGGACAGAATTGATAGCTCTCACTAAAGCCCTAAAACTGAAAAAATAAAAGAGGCTAAACATCTACACAGACAGCAGGTATGCCTTTGCCATATTCATGAGGCAATCTATAAGGAGAGAGGCCTCCTAATAGCTGAAGAAAAAGTAATCAAGAATAAACAGGAGATCCTGAATTTCCTACAGGATCCTTTGGGAACCCTCGAAGTTGGCTATTATTCACTGCCCTGGACATCAGAAAGGCTCAGGACCTGTACAGAAGGGAAATAACCTGGCTGATGGACTGCCAAAGGCTGATAGTGATGGTCCCCAGAGTTACACCAGTCTTAATAGACCCGGCCGAGGGCAAGGAACTTATCGCAGATTCCTAACTACATGCCTGAAAATCTGGCGTGGATCCACACCTTGCCTACAGCTCAACCCCTAGTGGAAAATAGCTGGTGGGCAAGTAATCCCGCCAAAGAAGCTAGGACATTGTTGGAGGGAAGAAGGAGGGTGCCACTTGTTTGTCCCGGCTGTCCAGCTAGCTTACATCCAAAATAACCACACAGAAACTGTATTAATTAAAACACTGCTTGGCCATTAGCTTCTTATTGGCTAACTCTTACATCTTAGTTTAACCCATCTCCATTAATCTGTGCATTGCCATATGGCAGTGGCTTACCAGAGATTCTAACCAGAGTCCATCTCTGGCAGAGGATCCATGACTTCTCTTGACTCTGCTTTCTTCCTCCCAGAATTCAGTTCTGTTTCCCCCGCCTACCTAAGTTCTGTCCTATCAACTAAGCCAAGGCAGTTTCTTTATTATTTAACCAATTAAAGCAACATACAAACAGAAGGAACTCCCATACCATTTCCCCTTTTCTTTTTAAACAAAAAGGAAGGCTTTAACATAGTAAAATTACATATAACAGATATCAAGCAAGAATTACAGTTATAATATTTATATCTACTTTATATTTGATCATAACTAAGAAGAACTATAACTATAATTTTTTAACTCCATCAAAGACCTCAGAATGATACAATATTACCTAAGTAAACAGGAAGTGCATTGTAAGCAACTTCCAGAACTNCAAAATAACCACACAGAAACTGTATTAATTAAAACACTGCTTGGCCATTAGCTTCTTATTGGCTAACTCTTACATCTTAGTTTAACCCATCTCCATTAATCTGTGCATTGCCATATGGCAGTGGCTTACCAGAGATTCTAACCAGAGTCCATCTCTGGCAGAGGATCCATGACTTCTCTTGACTCTGCTTTCTTCCTCCCAGAATTCAGTTCTGTTTCCCCCGCCTACCTAAGTTCTGTCCTATCAACTAAGCCAAGGCAGTTTCTTTATTATTTAACCAATTAAAGCAACATACAAACAGAAGGAACTCCCATACCATTTCCCCTTTTCTTTTTAAACAAAAAGGAAGGCTTTAACATAGTAAAATTACATATAACAGATATCAAGCAAGAATTACAGTTATAATATTTATATCTACTTTATATTTGATCATAACTAAGAAGAACTATAACTATAATTTTTTAACTCCATCAAAGACCTCAGAATGATACAATATTACCTAAGTAAACAGGAAGTGCATTGTAAGCAACTTCCAGAACTCTAGAATTGACAGAGATAGCTTGCTGCCTGGACAGTCGCCCAAAGCTTTTTTGTAGCATTGGGGCATCTGTCTTCAGCCTACAGGTATATAGTACCCAGGAGACTTTTCCATGAAGCAGGAAATTTCAAAGACAGTTCAGTTACTTTATTTTGTGTCCTTCAGAATGTCTCGCAGACTCATGAAGCAGGAATCCCAAAGGACCATCTTACCTTTAGTCAAGTTTAGCAGTCAACTCCCTACGGGTCCTGCATGTCCAGTTCAACAATTCAGGCAAGAGCAGTTTCTTGGCCAAATGTCTAAGGAGCCTCTTCAATGCTCATCTTCCTCTCAAAGTAATTGGTGCTGCCAGGAACAGATGTGTCTCACTGTCATGAAAAGTCCTAAAATTTTAAAACATTTAAATGCCATATTCTGAAGGTCTCTGAAAGATTTGAAGAATACCTATCTAACTGAAAAAATACCTTTATACATTTAGAAAATCTAACTAACATGACTACAAACTTGCCTATTATAGATGGTTATCTAGTATCCTATATTTCTTAATTATACATTACATTTTTAAATAAGCTACAAAATCACAATACCTTAATGAAAATCAGAAGTACATATACATGTAACAAGATTGACCTTAAATTTGTATCAATAAACCAAGATCCATTCCAATGCAAAATATTCATATGTATATCATATCCCTCTTTAAATGTAAAAAAAATTATAAACAATATTTTGGAATATGGGCATAGATTCATCCATGCTGCTTCCTGATGTATGGGGGCACTGTTAATCAGGTCTTTTATGGTGCATCCTGTGTGCTAGGTTCCTCTCAGTCAGCAGTTGGGCAATGTAAGTTTTTGAGGGTGTTCACAGTGACCTTTCAGGAGGGCATGGTATATCAAACCATATTTGTCTGGAAATATTCCACAGGTTCGTATCTTCTGTGGAAACAAAAGAAAAACCTCTTTTCCAAACCAAAATATCCTTGGACCCAAATTCTGAAGTCAAAATGCCTTTATAATATACATGCTGGTTTAGCTTAGCAGCCCATACAATGAAATGTCTCTCTGTACTTAGCTCCTTTACAGTCAAAAAATTTAAAGTAAACACAATAATATATAGAATCCAGACCCTCTGTGAATCTTCCATTTTTATGTGGCTTATTTTTCTTTACTTCTTTTAATCTATGACTATCTATACTCTGTCTTTTTAAAGATTTTATCCATTTTTAAAACACTAACTTTATTTTATGACTCTCAATACACTTTTTCTTCTCTCTCCCAAGCCTACATACATTTATCTAACACTGTGACCCATTNTTTATAATATACATGCTGGTTTAGCTTAGCAGCCCATACAATGAAATGTCTCTCTGTACTTAGCTCCTTTACAGTCAAAAAATTTAAAGTAAACACAATAATATATAGAATCCAGACCCTCTGTGAATCTTCCATTTTTATGTGGCTTATTTTTCTTTACTTCTTTTAATCTATGACTATCTATACTCTGTCTTTTTAAAGATTTTATCCATTTTTAAAACACTAACTTTATTTTATGACTCTCAATACACTTTTTCTTCTCTCTCCCAAGCCTACATACATTTATCTAACACTGTGACCCATTTAGAGGTCTTTTATGTCCGAATTTGTCCTATTGTGAATCTGTAATTCTCTACTGTCCAGGAACACTTTTGCCATGTGCTTTTAAAATGCTAAGCACTTAAGAATCTAAGCTGCAACATTCCTAGGTCAAATACAGGCACTGAGAGCTTGCCCTGCTCAGTCCAGCATGGCGCCTCTGAGAGCCAAGCACACTACCACACTTCTAGGCACAAAGCTGGTCCACGTTGCCATTAAGCAAGCTGCAGCAATGTGTTCACAAACCCCATCCAAATGCTCTGTCTCCTGCAAAAGACAGAGGTCATGTTAGCAGCATAGCCCAGAAAGCCAGCATTTTAAAACCACCACTTTTATCCTGCTGCAGCTGCTAAATCAGGAAAATCTCTTTGCAGCACGCTGCCAGCAAACAACAAAAAGCTGTGTTAAACTCTCTATTTCTCTCTCTCTCTCTTTCTCTCTCTCTCTCCATATATATAGGCTAGAATTTCTCAGGTCTTTCATGGTGTATCCTGTGTGCTAGGTTCATCTTAGTCAGCAGTTGAGCAAAGTAATTTTTTTTCAGGTTTTATTTATTTATTTATTTATTAAAAATTTCTGCCTCCTCCCATTCTCCCATTTACCTCCCACCACCCCCCACTCCCTCTCCCCCTCCCTCTCCAGTCCTAAGGGAAGTCAGGGTGCCCTGCCCTGTAGGAAGTCCAAGGTCCTCCCCCCTCCATTCAGGTCTAGGAATGTGTGCATACAAACAAACTAGGCTCCCAAAAAGCCAGTAGATGCAGTAGAATCAAAGCACAGTGTCATTATCATTGGCTTCTCAGTCAGCCCTCATTGTCTTTCAGACATTCAGAGAGTCTGGTTTGATCACATGCTCATTCAGTCCCAGTCCAGCTGGC
>LOEQ01010676.1:28193-42840 GCA_001685075.1 Bramus lutescens | reverse complement strand
AACCCATGGTTCTATAGGAGGCCTCCCCCGGGATTTTTCACAAAGTAACGAACCCCGCTGGCTCGGGTTAGACAATCCTACACATTTTAAGTGATTTTGCTTTACAGGGCCTCTAAAAACTACCCTGTTCAAGTCACTTACCTCTTTAGCTGCTGAGACAGTAACTTAGAGCTAGCAAGACTTAGATCTGTTGACTAACATTCATTCTAAGTGTTTAACAGAGGAAAGAGATGCTCAAGAAGAGAAATTTGGCTGAAGAGGAAGCAAAGGAGAGGGATTATGGCTGACTAGCAAGCAAGTCCCCGGATTATAACCTTATCAACAGACTAATGAGAATTTTACCACAAGCCCAGACAGAGGTTTTCATCTTAATGACATGTGATCATTACAATGTTTTTCCTATGCAGTAGTCACAATTGCCATCAGAAATGGCAGGTTGAAAAAGTATCAGGAGAGGCAGATCTTCATGTCTCTGAATCCCTTACCTGTTGTTGGGGTTTTCTGTTCCCACAATTGTTCAGTCCCAAAGAAATCACACAGAGGTCTACATTAGTTATAAACGGATTGCCCATTAGCTCAGGCTTCTTATTAACTCATAACTTATATTAGCCCATTACTCTAGTATATGTTAGCCACATGGTTCAGTACCTTTTTCAGCGGGGCAGTCACATCTTGCTTCTTCTGTGGATGGATCAGGACTGTAGAAAGAGCTTCATTCTTCCCAGAATACTCTTGTTCTCCTTGACCCGCCTCTACTTCCTGTCTGGTTGTCCCGCCTATACTTCCTGCCTGGCTACTGACCAATCATCCTTTATTTAAAATATAATTGACAGAATATAGGCATTTGTCCCACACCACTTACCCAACCAACCAAGTATTCAATAGCCATTGTCTGTATGTTTACCAGAGATCAGCATCTGAGTTAAACCACTGAATGTGACTACCTTGCTCAGAAAATTCACTCTCCTTTAAAAACAGAATATACTATTTGTGGTGTGTAATAATTATTGCACAGACTCACAAATGGTCAGCATGCTGCAAGTAAGAAATGTTTGAATGCTCCATCACACCTGCAGAGGCTCAGACACCATTATGGAATAAGGAGTGAAAGGAATGGAGGAGCTGAGGAATGGGTAGAATGTCCTGTCTTCTGGGCATGGTGTGGCCATTATATTCTTGAACTCTCAGCTGTTGGGACTACCTACACATGACCTGTACAAATTGGGCCCATCAAAATCCCTTCTTGGAGTGGAGAGGGACTTACCTGGCCCCACCCCTCTTTGAGGATTTATAGGCAGTTAATGGTTGTGGAGAAATGAAATTGACATTTTCCTTAGTGGTGTAGCCACTGATAAGTTGCCCAGGCTCCTATAAAATATAACCTGCCCATGCTTCTGTAAGAGACTCTAATTAAACTCAATGTTTCACCAAAAAGATAACTAAACAAAATTGTCTTTTAAAAAAGAAAAGACAGTTACTTAAAAAAATAAAATAGGGCATCTTTATAATCCCAGCACTTGGCATTTACAATGAAATATCAAGGAAGGAAGAAAACACCTGAGAAATAGGTTTCATTAAGGTGGAAAGATTCTGAGCTGAGCTGGCAGTAGAGGCCGAATTGAATGATGAGCCAAAAATAAGAAAACTTACTACAGCCTACAGACAAGAGAAGGTAAATTATAGACACACCTATCTGGGCTTGGAACTGATTGATGCTGGAGCGCTCACGTCACTCCAGCTGCTTGAAGAGACTCCTCAGTCACTGCAGGAAATAATGACTGTCCCTAAGCCACAGTGCAATCGGTTTTTCAGAAGCAATTCATGCTTAGCAGCTGTCTTCGTTTGATTCTTATCCCTTTCCAATTGGTCTTAATTCTTCAGTTACATTTTTTTGCTAAAATATTGGGTTTTTTTTTCCAAGTTAATATTTTAGAATTTTTTTAACTAATGTATCCCAGGATGGCCTAGAACTCAATATAGTCAAATATTACTTTTGAAAACACCAGGGCACATTTGCAGAGGCCACAGGACAACTGTGAAGTCAGTTCTCTCTTCCAGCTTCACTCAGACTCTGGGGAGCCAACACTGCCTGTCAGGCTTAGTTCTTTAGCTGCTGAGTCACTTCCACCAGCCCTGTTTTAGAGCTTTTATTCATCAGTCTATTAACCAACCAAATGCTTGGTTTCATTACGGTCTTTTCACTGTGAACATTATGTACTTAGGTCACAGCACCCTCCATTATCCTCTTCTATTCCCCTTTCTCATTGCCCCCTTCCTCCCAAATATGTGCTAGAATTTTGAAAACGTATTGGGATTTATAAACAATGTCTTAAATACAGTTACTGCATATTTTTCAATGGAAAGCCCCCAGATAACTGTGCTGCAGGGAATCCGGTCATCACCGGCTCCTTTGGTACACAGGAGTCCTAGAGCTCCAGCCCCCCATTCTGCTTCTAGCTGCTTAGGAAGTCGACATTTTTTCTTGGAGATGATTGAGTTATCTAAGATGAAAACAGTTTATCCTTGGGGTGGGGGCAGGGAGATAATTGATTCTCGGCCAACAGACATTTAGTCTCAAAGCAACTGGGGACGCTCCTGAAGTGATTAGCGCTAACTGGAGCCCGGGTTATCCCATCAGGCTAAGAGGTTTGGAGCACTGGGGAGATGGAAACAGCATTTTATTTCTTTATAATAAATCTCCCGTATACTGTCAGAGACAGTTTGCCCTCCTGGGGTCCTGGGCTTGCACCTCTGCCTTCCAATTGAGCTCTGCCTCGCCTGCAGTCTATTTCCATCACAATGGTTTACTGCCTTCTAAATCTGCCACACCAGGTTTCTGAGTTTCTCTACCCCGCCTTTCCTCCCCGCCAAGCACATCTCGACTGCCCCCACCCCTGCCTTCTCACTTCGGGCTTCCCTGTTACCCACCCTTGCTTGCTCCAGGGATCTTTTTCTGCAATTCCTCTGAGAGAAACAATTCCTGGATTAGATCTGAAGTAAAGCATTATAAACTCTAACTCAATCTCAATTACTCTTTGGCACTACATTTTATGAGGAAGAAATGAAATAAAGCAGCAGTTTCTAAATTTAACCAGCATTACATAATGCAATTTTTTATTGCCGAAGACTGCTGTTTATACATCGCCCAAGCTATTGATTACTATGAAAAAGGCAATGTACAGGAAGCCATACAAATGGATCAATATTTAAAGTGATTAATCAAATATTTAACTTGTTTCCATAAATTTTAGCCCAGTAACTGTGTTTCATTATCACACAATGTAGCTGTGGACTATAATTCAGCTCCCTAGCACGAGACACAGAGAAATCATTCTTCTAGCTCTGAAATGCTCCAAGAGAACATTAGAGCTGAGTAAATCATATTTTCTTTCACACACCCACCCTTCCTCATTTTGCTCCAGCTACTAACAACCCGAAGCTGAAAGCACTTAAGGGTTATAATTATCCCTCATCATGACCGCCTGTGTGATGCAGAGGCTCTACTCAGCACAGACGACGCTTCTGAAAAGGAAAGATGTGGTACCAGAGACTTCCCTGCTTTGGCTTTTGCTTTGGCTTTTGCTTTATAGCCGCCTCCAGGCAGAATGGGGGAGGGGTGAAAATTCAGTCGGGAAAACAATTAGCTCGCCTAGCTTCACTGCACTGATATCAAATCACATAGCAATTAAGAGCTCCAGAGAACCCTGGGTTGGTTTCACACACATTCAAGGATGAAACCTGATCTTTACCCGACGAGCTCAAGCCGGACTGCAAACGAAAAAGTCAGAAGAGGTAGACAGCGTAAAGTTTCATTCTCTGCCCAATCACACTTCAGGAATGGTGATATGGGCTCAGAGGACTCAATCTGTACACAAGAAAATTTGCAAGTCTCCACAAGCCTTGATAGATTGCCTTCTGCTGCAACACACATTGAATATAAGAATATAAGTTAATGTTTTCAGAAAAAGTATATTACAATGTCTGATGACTAAAGGGTTTAAATAAGAAATTGTCTTGGGACTATAGAGACTGGCCAGTCAATGAATTGCATCCTGTGCAAACATCTGAACCTAAATTCAATCCTACCACCCTTGTAAAAAAAAAAAAAAAATTAGTGTGCCGTTACGCATAGCTCAACACTGGGGAGGCAAAGACAGGTGGGTCCCTGGGGTTCACCACCCAGCTAGCCTACCTAGCCAGTTAGAGATCCTGTCTTCAAGAAAATATGGTGCATAGCCTCAGATGAATGAAACCTGAGATTGACCTCAGGCCTTCTCGTGAATGCACACATATGCATTTCACATCACACAGATGTGCATTACACACCTGCACATACACAGAAAGGGAGAAAAGGCGTTCTTTCAGAACACCAAAGCCTTAACCGGTAAATTGCTCACAGAAATAACCAAAGCCAAACAATTGTGGGAGAGCTTTAAAGGTGGGAGAGCGCACTACTCTTCCTCTTTCTTCTTCCTCTTCCTCTTCTCCCTCTTCCTCTTCTTCTTCCTCCTCCTCCTCCTCCTCCTCTTCCTCTTCCTCTTCCTCTTCCTCTTCCTCTTCCTCTTCCTCTTCCTCTTCTTCTTCTTCTTCTTCTTCTTCTTCTTCTTTTTCTTCTTCTTCTTCATCTCCTTCTTCTTTTCTGGTCTGTTCTCTTTTGAGACAGGGTCTTTACCAGTCTTTGAGTTATTGATATTTACTATTAAGAAAGGAATTTGCCTTTACCTTAAAAAACTGCCAGCACAGATTATGTAACCTGCAAAGTAAATACAGAACTCACTCTGTAGACCAGGATGGCCCTGAACTTAGAGATCCACTCGCTTTTGCCTCCCTAAGCAGAATAACAAGTGACCCAGCTTCTTTCTATTTTTGTCTTGTTTGTCTGTTCCTAACTTTTCCCTTAGATAGCTTTTGTTATGGTTGGCTGAATTTATAAGGCACCAGAGTTCCCAGTACAAAGCAGCCACAAAGGCTCCTCTTCCCTGTCTACCTCTGAAGCTTTCTCCATCACTTAACGACAGGTTTAGAAGAAATGAAGTGGAACATGACCAACAATAGTTTGCTCGTGATTCTGTGGATGGCCCCACACCTATCTATGCACACAAGGGTTAACTGAACTAGGGGGCTTATTAATAACAATAAAGAAAGAGAACAGAAAGTTAGGGGGGAAATGGGGAAGAAATTAGTTGGAGGGAGGCAGTGGTAGATGGATTTGACCAAAATACATGGTAAAAATATATGAAGTTTTCAAATAATAAAAATATTTTTAAAGAGATAAAGCATTTAGAGTAATTGTAGATTTATAGAAAAGTCAAAATGGTAAATCATGAAGTGCAGAAACATTCCTTATCTTCTGCCTCCTTTTGCAACTATTTGACATGGTACAACTGTCAAAATTAGAAAACTGGCATCATTGGGTTACTGGTAATTGAACTCCAGAATTTGTTTGAGCTCTGCTCAATTTTCATTCACCATCCTGTTCTCTTTCTGTTCCAGGGTCCATACCATGAGATGTTGCTATGGACTTCAACTCCTGCAGTCCCCCATGTCTGTCTGAGACAATTCTGGTTTTTCATGACCTTGATACACACAGAGTCTTAAGTTTCAAAGCAATACTGTTGTCTCTAATTGCGATCATTAATATTTAATAATTGTGAAAAATCTGTCACATGAAAAGCGTGCACATGAGGTTACACCCACCCATCTACCCCTGTCCAATGTATATCACCCAAACATTGATGAAAACAAGCAACCACTTGACACTCTGGCTGAAACACTTAGTTCTCTAACAAACATCCTAACCAATCTTCAAAGTTGGTCATCCAAATGATTAATGAATTCCTAGGAGACAGGTGCTCACACTCTGAGTAAATACTCTGTGTGTGAGCCCTGTGCCATGCTGAGGTCACTGTGTGGGCAGGTTCCTATGGAAATTCCCTCTCCCATGACCACTCTAGTTTTTTACCACTCATTAACCTCTCACTCATGCCTTCAGTGGTCATTTATTAAACACCTGCTAAATGCCAAGTGCTCCTCTGCTTTTGGAACATGGAAGTGCAGACCTCACAGAGCACTGACTGGGTTCCACGTGAGACTCACTGACAGAGCACAGGGTCAGACAGAGGAAGTCTTATGGTTTTCGTCTCTTTAAGAGACAAGCCACACCCGCTCCCGGCTACCCCTGCCCTGCTCTTGCCATCTTGATTTCTCACTGTCTTCTCTCTTGGCATGCACGTGTCTCTCTCTTCTCTCTCTCCTGCTTCCCTTCTCTGTCTCTCTCCTTTCTATTCACCTTCTTTCCCCACTCTTTCTCTCCTCTAAGTAATAAATATCCAATTCTATTCCATACAATGTGTCTGCCTCCCACCCATGTGCCCGCCTGCAGCTCGCCTCTAGGACTCTTCACCTTCCTGGGACTCAGCCAGCATTTTTAAGAAATCATAAAAGCAAGCAAATCTGAGAGGAGGAAGTAAAGGCAGTGTTCCAAAGATACTACTCAAACAGAGCCCTGAAGGCTGCTTCCCAAGTGCAAGGCTTGGGTCAAGAAGTAGAAAGGGTGATCCAGGCCAAATGAGAGCCTAGAACAAAGTTACAAAGATCCAGGAGCATGAGGTCACACACCTTCTGTGACCAGGAGGTTAGAACACAGTATTTAACAGGACCCCAGGAAAAGTGTGGTCTCCTGGGTGTGGTCCTGATGTACTGATACTTCCCAGGGGTGTATAGAAGAGAATGAAACAGAATCATTTGCTAAATGATGTAGGGAGAGTGATATGAACATGTTTAATATGAACATGTAAGGGCTTATGGATGAAATCTTGCTGAGTGCAGAAGCCAAGGAAGGAGAAAAGAGAGCATGTTTAGACCAACAGACATCATCCCTCCCTCATCTCCAAGGTTATAAATATTGTCTCAATTTTTCAGAGGATACTCATTATTATGACTATTTTATGCATGAAGAGACTAAAGTAGAGAACTGTTCAGAGAGGGAAAGAATCCTTTCAATCCACTTCTAAGTCTAAGACTCTTCCTATGGTAACATTCTGTCCTCCTACAGAAGATGAACTAATAATAAGGCCTATGAAGATGGCTCAGTACATAAAGCACTTGACCCACAGGAATGGGGGCCTAAGTTTGAACTCCAGAACTGATGTAAAGCCTAATGCAGTAGCAAGGCATCTGTAATTCCAGAGCATCTATGAAGAGAAGGGAAATACAGGAAGACCCAGAAGGTCGAAGTTCAACTAGGGATGTGCAGAAAAAAAAAAAAAAAAGATTGTCTCAGTGGAAACTGAGAACTGACCCCTGAGATTGTCCTCTGACTTCACACATGTACCCATGTGGGCACACATGAATGCACACACGCACTCTGAGAATTAAAGATAATGAAATAGTAAATAATAATCTTATTAATTATGTTCTCTGTGGGGAAGTGTGTGTGTGATACATCCGTGTGTACACACATGCTTACAGAAGCCAATGGCAGTATCTCACTCAATTGCTCTCACCTTACTTTTTAGAACAGGGTTTGAAACTAAACCTGGAGCTCACCAGTTCAGCTAGACTGGCTGGCCAGTTAGCTCCAGGAATCAGCGTATCTCTAACTCCCCAGTCCTGGGATTATAGTCTAACACTGCTGTGCCTGGCTCTTTACATGGTTATTGAGGATCCAAAGTTAGGCCCTCAGATGTTGTGTGACAAAATGAGCACATTCCCAAATGAGCCATCTCCCAAGCCCTTCACTGTCCTTTAACCACAAGTTCCTTAATAGACTTGAGTGGGGTTAGAGACTAAGAGATCATGGGATCTCCAAGGACAAGGGAATCTGAGCAACCCAGGGTTTAATCTGTACCTCAGCACATAGAAAAGGATGGGTGACAGCAACTGGAGGTAGGGCCTGAGGAAGCCCATCTGCAGTGCAGTGCCTAATGTACACTTACTTCATGTTAACTGCTGTCGGAACCAAGCATTGCTATCTAAAGGATATATATGCAAGAAGAAAAGAAGCAACAGGAAACTTTTGGGAATGTGGTCATGTGAAATCAAGTTAAGTATCAAGCCAGTTCTAGAGTCAGATTAGAAATCCTGTCAGCTAACAAGTCAGGGTGAGTTGTCACTGTTTCATTCTTCAACTCAGGGGTGCGTACTAAATTAGCCAGTGTTGAACCACTGCTATCAGGAGAATGCAGAGCTAGGTTCCTGGATGACCAGAGAACAAAGCCACTAGGAACACTGGAAACTGTTATTCTGCCAGGCACCTGAAAGCAGAGAGGGCCTGCATGCAACATCCTGTTTAGAAATAGAGGGAAACATCGACGCCCCATAATGATAAGCAGAGAAGAGCAAATGAAAAACCAATAGAAACCATACATGAATTTTTACATCATTTGTTAATATGGAAAGGAAATTTTAATTTTTATTGTTAACATTTTTTTTTTATATGTGGCTGGGGAAGAATGTCACCTTGCTGGGGAACCTCCTTTAGCCAATGATCTTTCAGAAACTGGACCAAGTTGGGCAAGGCCTTGAGTACCAAAATAGTGTACACTCACATGCCCACTCTCTCTCTCTCTTTCCTTTCTCGCCTGGGTGCTAGATTCAGTTCCTGTTCCCTGTTAGTGCAGAGTACTGTGATCTGTGAGTCCCCTCTAAATAAAAAAAAAAACCTTTTATACTCAATTCTGGACTATGTGGAATTACTTTATTCACATTCCCCTACAGCACATTGTGCTTGTCAAGGTCAGAGAACATTTTGTGTGGGTCAGTTTTTTTTCCTTTCATGCGGCCCTGGGGAGTAAACTATTTGTCAGCTTTGGCGGCCAGACCCTCTACTAGCTGAACGATCTCACAATCCCAAAAGGGACTTTTTAAGGTTGTAATGGTTACTTTGTTGTTGCTGTGACCAAATACCTGACAAGGTGCAGTTTAAGGAAGGAAGGGTTTGTCTTGGCTCAGAGTTGCAGGGGTCACAGCCCATCATGTTAAGCAAGTCATAGTATAAGAACAGGAAGCTGCTACTCACATTAAATCTTAGTCAGGAGACAGAGGGCATGCTGCTCCGCAGCTCCTCCTCACATTTGTACAGTCAGGGGATTAGCCAATCTTAAACTAGAACACCTGAGAGGATAGAGGGCTTGGGTCCCACAAGCCCCTGATTCCAACATTTTGTCAACTAATCAATATATGTTCTTCTTATCCTTGTCTCTGCTGACAGATATCTTATTTAATGTGTTTCATGATCTCATAAATACGGTATACTTGACCAACAATTGTAACTCAAGACTTATAAAAGGCTTTCTAACCTGGGCTTTCTCCATAAGATGAGTCACCAGACTGCACTTCTTTGCCATATTTAGGAACTATCTTCATCAATGAAGTCAGCAACAAAGCCTCAAAAATGTAAGAATGTATATGGCTCTGCCACAGCCAGGGTCTGTGCTGATGTCCATGGCTTCAGTAACCGCTGAAGGTGTGTGGATGACAGGGTCTGGTCAGGTATCTGAGTCTTTGTTCATGTCTGAGGCTATTATTGCAACCTGGATCATGATAATCTGGATGGTTTACAAGGTGCTATGTTCATGTCTGGGCCCAGGCAACTGCAATGGGACATATCTGGATCTGTGACCCAGGAGCAGCCAGGGTCTGGGTTGATATCCATGGTTCCTATTGTCCCTGGTGGATGATCGGATGCCCAGGGTCTGGAAAGCCACCTAAGACCATTTTGGTGTCCAAGAGCCTTGCTGCCACCTGGGCTATACTGATCTGGGTGTTTTGTGCTGCCAACAGGGGCCATAGTGTCATCTGGGTCAAACTGCTGACTAGGGCATGTCTGGGTCTGTGTTCTTGCTGCAACTGGGGTCCATGGTGATATCTGGGGCCCATGTAATAAGAACCATGCATATTGAAATCAAAGGGTCATGCTGAGGTGGCCTCACCCCTCACTGGCCCTAGGATAGCTGGCTCTGACCCTTTCTGGACACTGAAGCAGGGGACCTGGACCCACCCCAGCCTTGTGGGAGAGCTGGCCCCATGACAAAGGGCTTAGAGGCTGTCTCTGTCCCTGCCTAAGGGGTCAGTCCCAGTGACCAGAACCAACCAGCTCAGCTACCACCCAGACCCACATCATAGTCCTTGGTTGACCCACCCCAACATCTACCTCATTTATGACCTGCTGGAGGGCATGAAGCTGGTCCTACAGGATGAAAACCACATGATCTCCCTGACTCAGAGCAACAGGAGGGTATCTGAGAGGAGTTTCAGAGAAGGTCCAGTGATGGTGGTGTGCCAGAGGCCTTGAACCAGACCAGTGACACTCTTTGCAGTGTAGCTGATTGAACAAAAGGGTATAATATGTGACACACCAAAGCTCCCAAGGTCACCAAACTGGAGAAGTGTTGGTAAGATGAGATGGGGTTTGGTTTGTTTGGTTTGTTTATAATTAATTTGGGGGGAGCATGCTGCACGGATGAGGGGCAGATGTAAAGGGACTGGGAGATTATGGGATTAGGGTAATGATGTGAAATTCCCAAAGAATAAAAAATTATGTTTTAAAAAGACAAAAAAGAAAAGAAAAAATAAAAGAATGTGGCGTAAAATATCCTATAAGGAGATGTCCTCTGTTTAGTCTGAGAGGTAAAACGAGAAGGTAAAGTCTGTGTGGTCTATCTCACCTGGAAACATGCCCATCAAATGACATAAATCTTTCGTAGCTCTGCATATACCCCCAAATAATCAACAAGTGTAGGCTGGAAAATCTGAGGATGTAGTTCAGTTCATAGAGGGATGCATGAAGCCCTGAGAGCCAACCGCAAGACTACATAAGCCAGACATGGTGACACAATGCTTATAATCCTAGCACTCAGGAAATGGAGGCAGGAGAATGAGGAGTTCAAGGTTATCCTTTGTAGTTGGGAGACTGCTTGTTCGTTCCCAGCTACCTAGACCACGAAAGAATCACTCAGAAATTATATTATTTAAATCCTGCGTGGCCTACTAACTCCAACTTCTTATTGGCTAGCTCTTACATCTTAAATTAACCCATTTCTATTAATCTGTGTATTGCCATGTGGTTGTGGCTTACTGGGTAAAGTTTAGTCCAGCGTCTGTCCCCTGTAGGACTACATGCCTGACTCTACCTTCTTTCTCCCAGCATTCAGTTTAGTTTTCCCACCTAGTTCTACTCTGTTCTATCACAGGCCAGAACACTTTATTCATTAACCAATAAAAGCAACACATATACAGAAGGACTTCCCACATCNTCTTACATCTTAAATTAACCCATTTCTATTAATCTGTGTATTGCCATGTGGTTGTGGCTTACTGGGTAAAGTTTAGTCCAG
This sequence comes from Bramus lutescens, assembly GCA_001685075.1. Taxonomy (NCBI): domain Eukaryota; kingdom Metazoa; phylum Chordata; class Mammalia; order Rodentia; family Cricetidae; genus Bramus; species Bramus lutescens. The sequence continues at coordinate 31,504 of LOEQ01010676.1, read as the reverse complement.
CGTCTGTCCCCTGTAGGACTACATGCCTGACTCTACCTTCTTTCTCCCAGCATTCAGTTTAGTTTTCCCACCTAGTTCTACTCTGTTCTATCACAGGCCAGAACACTTTATTCATTAACCAATAAAAGCAACACATATACAGAAGGACTTCCCACATCAATTCTTGGCTGCATATTAAATTCAAGGATATCCTATAAAAGATTCTGTTCTAAAAAAGTTGATTATGTAGTTACAAAAAATTCTAGTGAGTAGCCAACTGTAAATGGAGACTTTGTGAATGAGAATAACTGTGTGCATATATGCATACACACGTTTCAAAGGCAAATGACAAAAGTCAAAAGTTTTCTACATGAGATAATTTAAAGATGTATTATTACATTATATAAAAATTTGTAAATTAAAAATGCAACCATTGCAGTAGAAATGAATATATTTTTAGAGTCCATCTTATATAAACAGCATTTAAAATTTTAGTTACTAATCGTAAGGATGTAAGTTACGGACATATGAAGCAATATGTGTTCACTGATATTTAAAGGAGGGAAATCTTATATTTCTAAAGACCAAGCACGGGTTAAATAACTTATGATATCCCCAAAGAATGAAATACCGTAGACATTTTAACTTATCTTCAATTGTGCTTTTATACAATGGTGCCTTCCCAATTATGGCAGTATGTTAATGAAATAAATAGAACAATTTAGGCTGGTGAGATGACTCAGCAGATAAAGACACTTGTGACCAAGCTTGATGCTGACTTTCATCTCCAGGACTCACTGTGTGGAAGGTGAGAACTCACTCCCAGAAGTCACCTATAGTAATATATATAATATATTATATATATAAATATATAATTTATTTCTAAAACATATATAATGTTTTAGAAATAAAGCTCGCCTGAAGACCAGAAGGTAAAACTAAGCCACTGTAGGCCAGGCAGTGATGTTGCACACTTCTAATCCCAGGATGTGGGAGACAGAGGTAGATGGATCTCTGTGAGTTCAAGGTCACAGAAGATCAATGAAGAAACAGATCCAGGTGGTGGTGGCCTATACCTTTAATCCTAGCACTAGAGAGGAATATAAACTGGGATGAGACAGGAACTCATTCTCTTTCAGTCTGAGAATTTCTGAGAGGTAAGAGTTCTCACGGGGCTTGGTTGCTTTGCTTTTCTGATCTTCAGGTTGAACCCCAATATATCTCTAGCTTTTCCTTATTTATGCTACAGTTACCCTCTATTCTCCACATACAAACTGTTGCACACTCATGAGCACAGACACATACATATATACAAACATACATACAATCTTACATAATAGGAAGAATTATGAAGCATTATTCTAATTAATCTTATCAATAAAAAATTGGGAATCAGATATTGGGTAGGAACCTGGAAGATCTGAGAACAGGGAGCCGCCAGAGTTGCTCCCTACCTTTATTGTTCCTTCATCCAAAAGAGCCAGGATCCACTCTCAGCCCCACCTTATTACTTCCTGTCTCCCCTCTGTCTACTGCCTTCCAAACCTCTATGGTCAGCTAATGGTTAGCTCCACCCTCTGACTACAAGCAAGCTTTATTTGTCAGAACACAATCAAAATATCACACAACAGAATTGTGGCCAATATATTTATAAATGAGCAAATGCTTTTAAACAATATTCATAATATGAGCTTAATTTTACTGATCCATAAATGTAGTCACAAAAATATTAAGAATTCTTTTGGGGTCCTGAAGAGATTGCTTGGTGGTTGAGAGAATGTGCTGCCCTTCTAGAGCAGCACCCATTGAAAACTGGGTGGCTCACCACCTCCCCTAATGCTGCTCCAGGAAACAGGCCTTTGATCTGCTTGAGTAGTAGCACTAGAATGCGCACACCCACAAGTAGACATACATGCATAGCAATAATAAAGACAAAATGTTTTAGAAAATTCTTTATCTTCTTTTTATCCTTCCTCTTTTTATTTTGTTCTTTAGTTGTTTTTCTTTATCTTTCTTTCTTTATCTTTCTTTCCTTTGAGGTGGCCTCATGTAGCCCATGCTTACCTCAAACTCACAAGGTAGCTGAGAATGACCTTGAACTTCTGACTTTCCAGTTTAACTTCCTGGGTGCTGTGACACCTGCCTGAAGCACCTCACCTGATTAATTCTTCTTTAGGACATGACACTATCAATAGTTCTGAAAAACCTCTTGTCTTTATTTCCATATTATTTCTATAATTACCAGCTCAAAACCCAAATAGCATCTTACTAGGAATGTCATACAGCAACCATGGCTTCAACATTCCTAGGAAAGCACACTGGCCCTTTCCTCCAGTTTTATGTCTGGTTTAAGAGAAATCAATGCTCTCTTATTTCCTCTCCTGTCTTTAGACAGGTTTCTGGTTCCCTTTAAGACATTGTGGAATTCCAGCCTGCAAGCTGAACCTCACACACAGTGTGGGAAATGTAAAAGAAATGTATTGTCCTTTCTACCAAATGGTTAAGTAAAACAAAACTTGATTTAAAAAAAATAATAAATAAAAATAAAACAACTCTAAAGAAGCCGCTTGGTGGAAATTCAAATTCCTCCAGGTTCAGCAATTTAATCCTTGAAATCAAAATATGTGCTCAAGCTTGTACTTGATGCACAAACTTGCATTCTGCTTACTAATTGCATTGCTTTAAATCTGCCAGTCATGTAAGAATATGAGGCCAAGCTCTGACCATTCAAAATGAGGCAAGGGACCCCTTTGCATTAGGAATAAAAACCCTGTGGGAATCCACTGGTTATGCTCCCTTGCTTAGTTTGGCACGGCTAAGCACCCTTTGGAACAAGTAAAACTTTTTTCCTTACTAAGATTTTAGGATTGTGCCATCATTTTCTTGAGACACCAGACCCATTTCTAATAAAAGTGTGTGTGTGTGTGTGTGTGTGTGTGTGTTTACACAGGTGGAATTTCCCTATTCTAGAAAGAGAAAAATGCAATCAAGTGGTTCTGTGTGCTGAAGAACTTTATTTTGCAGGATGTGGCAGCTTTTCCCTGTGAGGCTATCAGCTAAGCTGCTAGAAGAGGTGCAGTAATATAAGATGCCACATGGAACTATTCTGCAGGATTTGTGTTCTGTCATCTCACTAATTGTTAATAAAGCCACACCACTAGAGTCTCTGCAAAGGGGGACTAGACTTGGTCTGCATGTGCATATACATGAAGTGAACATGCTTGTGTGTGGAGACCAAACGTCAACCTTAGTGTCATTCCTCAGTCACGCCGTCCATCAAGTGATGTAGGAGGCTCATCTGTCTATGTGTTACTTTCATTGATTAATAAAGA
>LOEQ01010676.1:0-26505 GCA_001685075.1 Bramus lutescens | reverse complement strand
GCTTAAATGAATACAATTTGTGTATTATTATTTTGGGGTATAAGCTAGCCATGCAGGAGCTGGGCGGGACAAAAGCAGGCCTGCTCCCCTATCACTACGAATCAAGAGGTTTTGTTGTTGCTATCGCTGTTGGTTCAGTCAGGATCTGCATGGCCCTGGAGCTTGCCAAAGAGACTAGGCTAGCCAGCAATCCCCACAGAGATACCTAAGTCCACCTAAGTATTGGAACTACAGTTGTGAGCCACTTCGTCTGGTCTGGTGTTGCCAGGTCCTAACATCTCCCTTGGGGGAGGAGGTTAGAAGGTGCAGGGTCAGGTAAAAGGCAAACAGAAGACTCATTTATTTAGCAATGGGGAGAGAGTTATACACCCACCTCCCAGCACCCAGGCTGTGTTAAGATCCATTGACATCATATGGTCACCCCTCATTGACTTGGCATGATCAAGACTTCTGACAGCACCTGTGCTAGGCCCTCAGGCAGACTCCTGGTTGGCTCATCTCTTGACCTTGTAGGTCTTATCTTCCTACAGTGTGGCTCTATTATGTGGGTTCTATGGATCAAATTCAGGTTCTCATACTTACATAGCAAGCACTTTACTGACTAAGCTACTTCTCTAGCCTAGGATGTCCAGATGCTTATGCAGATTTTGTATTCCCAAGGCTGACCTCTCCATCAAACTTGGTGGGCATAATCTAACTTAATTTTATATCTAGAGTGATATATGTTTCTATGGCAATATCTATTTTCTTGGCATAGAGTTTTTGCTGGTTTGAATGACAATGGATGCTGCTTCTTCAACAAACACTTACCAAGCTAGTGTTATGATCTCTACATAAAGTAGTCAAGTAGCAAAGAACGTTGGCCTCTCTAGCCTGAAGAACACTCAACTTGAGTGGAGCTGGTGACCTCCCTAGATACTGTCTCTACCCATAGGCAAGCTTGTATGCAGGTGCTCTTGCCTGTGTGGGTCATCCTGTATGCCATGGGTCTGTCTATACTGAGAAACTGAGGCCTTATTACAGATGGTTCACCATTTGTCAGAATAAACGTACCCAGGTCTACCTGCCTATCACAAAAACCAGGCTCATGGACTGTTCCTGGACTATCCCAGCTTTCAAGTCTCAAAGTCCAATGTCATTGTGGGTGTCCTCTCCACTGGAGAGTGCTTAAAAGTATTCTGGGTGCTAAGTATCCTGGAAACATTTTGTATTCATCACATGTCACATTGCCATGGCACAATAGCAGACAAAACCAACTTAAGGATGTAAGGGTTTGTTTAGACTTACAGTTTGAGAATGGATACAGTTCGTTGTGACAGGTAATAGGAAGTGGCAGTTCACATGGACTCTCTAGTCAGGAAGCAGAGAGAGGACAGGAAGTGGGTCCAATGTATACAATGTCAAGGCCTTCCCACCCTCTCCTCATTTCCTCAAGAAAATCTTCACCTCCTAAATGTTCCCAAACCATAGCCAGGTAAGAAATGTTCGAGCACATGAGCCTGTGTGGAACATTTCACACACAAACCACAGCACATACGAGTTTACTCTCCAACTAAACACTAAGAGTGTTTAGTTGTATGCACCCAGATATGTAAAAGTTGCTCTTTGTACATGTAAAGTGGCAACTGGGAGTTGTGGGTGCTACAAGGCCCTAGTATATATTGCTGTGGAAAAAAATATGAAGAAGCTAATTGATAATGACCATGTAAGATACAGGTCCTCCTGATCCATAGGACTCAGTGAACTTGGTGAATACACAGTCTGCTGAGTGGGGCAGACTAGACGCCAGTGCCTGCTGCATGTTAGTCACTAGCTCAGGGATACTCACTTTCCAATCTAACATCTCTGAGCAGTTTTATCAATGAATGAGTCATGAAATTACTCTCATGGGTTTGCAGAGAGGTTAAATTATACATATGAAGCAGATACTCAGCTAATTGTGTCTGTTAAAAGTACAAATGGCCTAGAAGAAAAGCCCTACTTTATCTGGAACACTGGTGTATAGAGTAATTCACACACTGAGCAAATTGTATTGAGCTGCTACTAAGAGCCAGGCTAACATGGCCACTGGGAAATTAGGTGGGAGGGGAGCCAGGTCCTGTGGCCTGAGGTTCACAGCCTCAGTCTCACAGAAGGCAACTGGTATATTAATAAGTCAGCATAGTCAGTGATATGTCTGTAATGGATGCTTTATAGACAGAAATTTCCAGAAGCAGATGAATAATGGTACTTTCAGGAAGGGTTTCCAAGAGGCACCAATTCACAAGCTGTTTCTTCAAGCCTGTGTAAGGAAGACTCCCCAAACAGACAGCGAGAAAACTTTACATTACTTCATTATGACTGGGTAACAGCAACTCCATTTTAGCAAAAGGCTGTACATATGACAGATAACCCATGATGAGTTTTAATAAGCTCCCCACCTGTACCAGGTAACAACAGAAAGAAAAATGTGTGTTGAACATTTGTCTACAATTTTTATTAAAAATAAATTTTTTCATATAATGTATTCTAGTCATAGCTTCCCCTCTTCCAAGTCTTCCTGTATCCTTCCCATCCCCCCACTGACCCAAATCGACATCCTTTCTTGCTCTCTCCCATTAGAAAACAATAGTGAATAGGCAAAAAAAAAAAAAAAACTAGAGTATTTTTTACCCCCTAAAGCCTGTGTTTGTGTCTAGTTCTGTATTTGCTAAGGCAGGAAATATATCTACCTCACATTCCCAGTTAATTACATAATTTGTTTCTCAGTCATCTTAGACAGACTTTTTACAATCAGGATTCAGGCTCTTCTTCATCTTCACAGAAATCCCCTTCCTGATTTATAAAATGGAGCTAACATTAGCCACTCGAGTGCATATTTTGGAGAAATTCTTTTCTAGATCTTGTAATGCCAGAACAGGGTACCTTCTACAAGTGATAATAGATTTTTTCCCCCATCAGTCTTGTCTGGATTAAGGACATTCCTGGCATCCTCTAGTCCAAACAAAAAGAACTTTCATACAAGGAAAATACATTGTGGGAAATTATTAAAAAAAAAAAAGTACAAGTTTCCCCTGACACTGAGAACTGGACGGACAAACCCTCCAGAACCACTTGCAGCTGCTCCACACTTCCACCAGGGCCCTTTCTCTGTGTGCCCTGGGGAAATACAAATGCTCTGCCATCAAAATGTCTGCAGCAGTAGCTTCATGTTATAAGTTGTATATACGTATATGAATATGTGCATATGTTCATATATGGGATGCACGTATGTGGGGTGTACATGTATGCACATGTGTCTGGAGGCCAGAGTACAACCTCAGATATCAACCTTAAGGCACTGTCCACCTGTTTTTGAGACAAGGCCTCTCACCAGGCTGGAATCACCAAGTAGGCTAGACTGCCTAAATAGGGATCTGCTTGCCTGGATTTACAGACATACCCAGTTTTTTTCACGTGGGCTCTGGGAAACAAACTCAGCTCTTTGTGTTCTGAAGGTAAGCACTTTTATCAAGAACGCTATCTCCACTGAGTGTTTTTAGAAGAACACATCATAGTTACAAAAGTTTCTGGAACCACCTCATAAGTTACTCACACTATTTGGATCCAAGAAGCCCATTGTCTGCAAAAATAAATCCTTACAAGGCTATAATTTTGGCCAAAAGCCCAAGATTATATTAGATTAACCTTAAAATTAACCTTTGGCAAAGGAATTAACAAACAGTGAAGTAGACTGTTAAACTCACCAGATGAAATTGAGGAAGCCTCACCATGTTCGTGTAACCCAAGTGTAAGTCATACTGTGTAATTAGATGGTAGACAACCTAAATAGAGGCAAGTAATAACTAACGGCCAGTAGACCAGAGCTGACAAGCCAGGGAGACTCCTCTGCATTCGAATTTCACTTAGTCATACCTAAAAGAGAGTTGAGAGGAATCACCAAATTAGTCCTAAAACTTTGGGGTTTCCCCCCATGCCCCAGAGAACTAGGCATCAACAAGTTACTTGCATGAGAAAGCTCAGGATGCATCCATCTTTCATGGTTTAATAGAGGTAATGTTAAAAGCAGACTAAGCGGTCACCTGACCTACTCTTCCTCCTGCCTCCACCTCTGCATGCTAGGATTACAGATGTGGACTACCCATCCAGTTTTAGGAACGGCAGGGGATTGGACTCTGGGTCTCAGGGGTAACCCTGGGTTATGCTAAACAAGTATTCTACCAAATAAACTATATCCCTAGACCACAATAGGATCCTTTTTTGGAGCAGAAGGCCTCCCAGGCCTGCTCTCCTCATCAGCTTGAAGGACAGCTCTGCCAAAATCAAACCTTCCCAAGTCTCACAGCTTAAGTCCTTTGAAAAATATGTGATCTCTCTCCTGACCCCATGTTTCTCTCAAGGGAATCAGAATCAACCAACCCTCCCTTTCTCCTCTTCCTCCCAGAATCATGAATAAGAGAATTTTAAAATATTAAGGGAAAAGGACACTGCTTTCTTTGGGAAAGTCGCCATTCTCTGCTCTGGCCTCTTCACCTGCTGCTGTGTTACCTGATACAGCTTCTTATGAATTAAAATGACACATTTGGGTGTGGAATTTGGGTTAGAATCCTGTCGCCCACAAGCATGTGTGTGCACTTCCAGGTGAGCACTGCTGTGGAACGAGCTCATGTGAAGTGAGCAGGCATGTACTTCACTTCAATCATTGCTGATCAGCAACATTACCTGAGAGCATTAAGTATGCAATGCCCAGATGTTTCTGTGATGAAATCGGGAATACAGAAAAGTTGCTGTTGTCCATTATTCTCCACTCCAAATTAAATTTGCTATTAAATGCTGACATATTAATTGTGTGATTTTCTATTTTCAATTATATTTACTTATGTATTATAGTTATGCAGACCTGAAAAAGCAGTAAGAATAATGGCAATGCTTTTTTTTTCTTTTTTTTCAGAAAACAAAATCTGTGTAGCCTTGTCAGGTATATGTGTTTTTAAATACCAAGAATCTGAATAGTGGGTGTGAAATATTCACATTCAAGCTTCATTCATAAGACAGAAAAACAAATTACTGTAGATATGTTCACATTGTGCTATAAATTTTTCATTAAATTATATGTTTGAAAGTTGAAAATGAATTCTGTCATTGAAATCAGATCTTAAAGCGGCAGTTCCCTCCAACTGGCCTTCAGAGGTTAGTTTATTTTATAATGTTGCTTAACTGCTAGAATTTTGAAAAGTATCCGCTATGCTACTGCATTTGCTATTGTAATATAGTGCAGTATCTGTTACAATGTTATCCAGTCTCATGATAGAAATGGGCACAGGTATGCTAGAGAGATGGCTCAGCCATGAAGAGCCCTCACTACTCTTCCAGAGGACCTGAACTCAGTTCCCTTCAACCCGACCAAGCAGCTCACAACTTCAGCTCCATGGGATCCAATGGGTACTCTGCAGAAACCCATACATAGGTGAGATATATTCACAAAGACACACATAAACAGATAAATTGAAAATAAAAATAATAAACAAATGGGTATAGAAAGTTTTGCTACAAGTAGAACAGATAGAATTGCTTAACTTGCAGAATCTTTTCAGTTCTCAGAGCACGTGTATGTAACTTATCTTCCTTCCTTGGGTCTTATATTTCTATTTCACCGACAGTAACAACTTAACTAGCTACTGAAAGTTTTGCTAACTGTATTCGCTATGATCTCAAAGATATTAGTCCCCTCATTGTTTTGGTTTTTTTGTCTCTTTGTTTTGTTACTTTTTTTCATTGTTAAATCACTAGCCTATTAGAAAACCAAAATTACTTGTTATTTAACCATTGCTAGGCATCATTAGAATTAGGACACGTGCAGGAAAATACTTAAGACTATACCTTCATGTCTATTGAAAATTTTATTTGTTTGTTATTAGGCAGGTTCTCAGGTAATCCAAGCTGGGCTCAAATCCCCTGCATCACTGAGATGATCTTGAACTTCTGATCCTTCTGCCTCTACCTCTCAAGCATTATTATTACTGATGTTCATTATCATGTCTGCTGAAAGGGAACCCAAGGCTTCCTGAAAGCCATCCAATATTCTACTAACTGAGCTATATCCATAGCCATGTTTCCATTTTGAAATCTATAAAATCAGATTTCTTCTGCTGAGAAACACCTTAACTGTGTGATATCTTTAACTGTTTAACTAAGGTACTTTCGTTTAAGTCTTGATTAAAGAGATTTCCACAGAGAAGGAGCAAGTCTAGGATTTGTGAGAATTGTATGGCATCACATGGAGCCTTCCTGAGTTAGACGAGGATAGATATGGAAAGTACATTACGAGGCTCCAGCGAAACACTGAGATACAGAGGTCTGAGAGGACTGGAGAAGAGGAAGCAGATGATAGTAGTACCACAGAGATAAAATATGGAACTACATAACCTGTTGATTTAGCAGATGGATTGGAATAGGAAAGTCAAGAATGGTGCAACACCTGTAATCCCAGCTCTTGGGAGACAGAGGCAAGAAGATCAGAAGTTCAAAGTCATACTTGACTAAATATAGTAGATTTGAGGCTATCATGGGCTACTTGATGCCCTATCTTGAAAAATAAAGAAGATAAAAAGAATGAGGGAAAATTAGAATGTCTTAACTATGTGTGGGTAACAACAATACTGGTATCATCACAAATAATCACATTAGATTAACTTCAGGAGAAAAGATAAGACAAAGTGTCTGTGTATTCTACCTATTGAGTGCTGCATAAGAAATAACCCTCAAACTCAAGGTGAAAATAGCAACCATAGTTACCTAATTTGAACTAAGTACAGGGTCATGGGTGACTCCTACATCTGTTCTCTATACTGTCAACACAGCTCATTGGACTGGAAGGACAAGGCTTCTCTGTCACTGGCCTGCTCACATGAACACAAGCTGGTAGTAGTGGCAACCTCTGGTGGGCTGTTAGCTGGAACAACTTATATGGACTTCCCATGTGGCTGATTGCCTTTTCCCCAGCAGGGTATCTGGGCCCAAAGTACAGGCTCTACATCAGTACAAACTACTTCCTGCTGCTCAAACATGGCACCCTAGTGGTGTAGGAGGGTTTTCTTTCTATGTGTTGCTTTCCTTAGTTAAATAAAGAGATTGCCTTGGCCTTTTGATAGGACAGCAGCTTAGATAGGTGAGTAGACAGAACAGAATGCTGGGAGAAAGGAGGCAGAGGCAGAGAGCCACCCGCCATGAAGCTACCAGGTCAGACATGCTGAATATTTCCCAGTAAAACACGAGCTCGTGGTGACATACAGATTATTAGAAATTGGGTTGAATCAAGATGTGAGATTTAGCCAATAAGAGGCTAGAACTAATGGGCCTGGCAGTATTTAAATGAATACAGTTTCTGTGTAATTATTTCGGGTGTAAGCTAGCCGGGTAGGAAGGGACAAAGGGCCCGGGCTCCTCTGGGTCATGGCCTGCTCCTCCTTTGACAACACCCTAGTACTTCTGGGAGAGCCCATCATGCAAGCAGTCATAAAGCTCAGATTCAGAAAAAGGACCACGGTTGATGCATCTCAGAAGGAGAAATGTCAAATAATTGTGGCTATGTTTTGTTTTTTCACTATTATTTGGTTTGGTTTGGTTTGGTTTTAGATAAAATTGTGTTATTATATAGCCCAGACTGGCCTAGAGCTTTCTATAGGGCACAGGCTAACAAGGAGATTTCCACCTTCCTTTGTGTACTCCTAAAAGTATTGGAATACACATGCGCAAAATTTTAAAGCTTCCATATTATAAGACATAGTAAATCCCACTGTGAGCCAGAAAAATTCAATTTGTAAATTTAACTTACAGATCTTAAGTCTAGAAAAGAACTTTTTATGAGAGATAAACCAACAAAGGCCCATTTACTGCAATTTTAGTGAACTTTGCATTCCAGACCTTTTATGTCCAAGTTGAGACTCTATGTAGAATTTTGAACACTTTTCTTTAAAGAGAGAAACTGCAAAATTATATAAACTTTGGACACCATAAACCCAATCTTCCTCTGAGTTAAGTTTGAATCTATGTGTGGGAGAAAGTGACAGAGACACAGTGAAAACGTGTGTGGTGTTGAAGACATATTTGTATATATGTGGCTGTGTGTGTACGTGTGTGTGCGCGCGTGTGCATGTGTGTGAGTGCACGTGTGCGAGTGTGTGTGGTGCGTGTGTGTGTGCACGTGCATGTGTGTACACGTGTGTGCGCTCATATGTGTGCGTACATCTGTGTGCGCGCATGGGCGCATGTGTGCATGTGTGTAGCCCAGAGGATGACTTCAAGTGTCCTACATCATTCCTCATATTATTCCCTTGAGACAGGATATCTCCCTGAACCTAGAGAGGCTAGAAACCAACAAGCTCCAGTGATTTTCTTGTACCTGATCCCCAATATCTCTTGGAGTACAGACACTAGTGGCCTCACCTGGGTTTTTACATAGATTCTAGGGATTCAAATTAAAGTACTTATGTTTGGATAGCATACTTTTTTAGCTATTGAGCCATTCCTCCAGTCTCAAAGTTTAAATTCTAAGAATAGATGAGATTATCTGAGGAAACTACATAGAAGAAAAGAACAAAAGAATAGAGAGAAAACTTGCAAATGTCTGCTTACACTCACACCACCAGAGAGAAAGAGAAATGCTGTGGAATAACCTTCTTGTACACTGCAAAGATTTGTTACTTGAATTGGTTTAATAAAATGCTGATTGGCCAGTAAGCAGACAAGAATTATAGGCAGGACAACCAAACAGGGAGAATGATGGGAAGAAAAAGGGCAGAGTCAGAGAGATGCCAGTCAGCAAGCAGGACATGTAGAAAATGAGGTCACAGCCATGAGCTATGTGGCCAATCATAAATAGAAATATGGGTCAATTTAAATGTAAGAATTCATCAGTAAATGCCTGAGCTATTGGCCAAGCATTTATAAATAATATTATGTCTCTGTGTGGTAATTTGGAAGCAGTTGCCAGGATGGAGGAGTGGGTGGTCAGTACAGAAAAACTTCTGACTACAGAGAAAGAAAAGCAGAGGTGAGGTTTATAGTGAGAATATGGTATATGATCACAGAAGGAGTCTCAGGGTGGAGAACCCAGTAAAACGGTCACAATAAAGCATGAAGTTCCAGAAAGTTAGGGGAAAAAGTGCAGTTCTTTTGAGCTAGCACCATAGGGATCCATTAGTAACTTGTCAAAGCAACTTCAGTGAAAGGGGAAGTCAGTCACAGTGTGCTCAGAGAAAGAAGTGGACAAAGTGGAGATGCTGGTTGCTATGACCCATGCCTATAATCCCAGCACTTGGAAGGTATAGGCAGCAAGATCCAAAGATCAAGGTCACCTTGCCTGCATTGAAAGTCTGAGGCCAGCTTGGGCTACATAAGAACCTGTCTAAGGAAAACATAGAGACAGATGGATAGAGAAAGAGGCAGAGGGAAGGGAGGGANGGAGAGAGGAAGACAAATTTGACTGGAAAACATCTGAAATTAATAAAGAAGTAACAAGTTGGAAACTAGAAAAATATGACTCTCTAAAACTGTTGTCAACAAATATAGAAACCCTGAATAAATAAATAAAAACATCAGACTTAAATGGCTTTATTGAAAAATTCTCCTATTTTCCCATCTCCCAACTCAAGCAACATGCCCTTCTCAACCATAGGCCATGCCTTCCCAGAAGAACAGGTACGCTGCCCTTGGACCTTCTCTTCTCTTTGTTTCCCAGTTCTCAGGGCTGTCCTTAGTGCTGTAATGGCACACCAGCTGCAGTTTCCTCAGCTCCCTGTCTAGGCTTCTTGAAGGTCTCACAGACAACTCACCACTGGCTTCCTCTTCCCCCAGCTTCCAGCTTCAGAAGTACTCCCCATGAATACACCAGCTTAGCAACCTAGGAAAACAGGTAACACACAGCCAATACATGTAGGCAGATTTTTCTGTCCCACCTGCCAGCTCCCAAATAACCATGTAGAGAATTCTTATTATATACAAAATTTTGGTCTATATCTTATATTTGTTTCTAACTAGGTCTTATAACTTAAATTAATCCATTTCTATTAGTCTATGTCTTGCCACATGGCTCATGGCTGTTACCCCTCCTTCTGGAGGTTTTGCTTCTTCTGTGTCTGGCTGGCAACTCTGCCTCTCTTCTTCCCAGAATGCTCTCTGTGTCTGGAAGTCCCACTTATACCTTCTGTCTAGCTATTGGCCATTTAGCTCTTTAATAAACCAATCAGAAAGTGCCTTTGCAAAGACACATCTGCACAGTATACAAAAATACTATTCCACCAACACACTCTCTGAAAATCTAGAGAGGAAACAGAAGCAAAATACCCACACAATAAAGACAAACCCAGAAATCAGCTTGTAGAACTATACTCTCCCCAAATGCAGATGTCCAAATGCCAGCATAAGAACTCAAATCAATTCTACAAAAATCAAGAACAAGATAAGATTGATGTCTTCTTCACCGTCCTTCTTAATATAGTTGAAGTTTTTATCAATAGGTTTCTTACTTCTTTGGTTAGAGTTACTCCAAGATATTTTATATTATTTGAGACTATTGTGAAGAGTGCTGTTTTCATGGTTTCTTTCTCAGTTCATTTGACATTTGTATATAAGAGGGCTACTGTTTTGTTTTGTTTTGTTTTAATCTTGTATCCAGGCACTACACTTAAAGTATTTATCAGCTGTAGGAGTTCCCTGGTGGAATCTTTTGGATCACTTATGTATACTATCATATCATCTAAAACTAATAGATCTTTGACTTCTTCCTTTCCAATTTGTATCCCTTTGATTTTTCAGTTGTCTTATTGTTTCAGCTAGAACTTCAAATGCTATATTGAAGAGAAGTCAGAAAAGTGAACAATTTGATGCTTGCTATAGACTTGCTGTAAATCTCCTTTATTGTGTTTAGGTATGTCCCTTGTATCACTCATCTCTTCAGGACTTTTTATCTGTGTTCTGTTCAGAATCTTGCATCCTATTCTCATGCATTCAAGGCTATTCTCCACTTATTAATTATTAAAGCTTGGTCTTATCTTAGGCTAGTTCTTATAACTTAAATTAAGCCATTTCTATTAGTCTATATGCTCCCACATGACTCATGGCTGTTACCTCTCCTTCTGCATGTCTTAATTCCCCTGACCTCTTCTTCTGCATGTCTTACTTGCCCTACATCTGGTTGGTGAGTCCACCTTTCTTCTTTCCTCTCTCTCCCAAGAAGTACCACCTACCTTCTTCCTGCCTAACTATTGGCCATTCAGCTCTTTATTAAACCAATCACAGTGACACATGTTCACACAATGTAAACAAATATTAAACACCATGATAGTTCTTCAGAGAATAGGGAAACAACATACCTCAAGGCCCAGCTACATTACTCTTTGGCATATACCCAAAGGGCAAGCCATCCTACTACAAGGATACTTGCTCAACCATGTTCATTATGGCTTTATTCATAATAACCAGAAATTGGAAATAAACTTGATGTTCTACAACGAAAGAATGGATTTTTTAAAATGCAGTGCATTTACACAATGGAGTATTACTCAGCTGTTAAAAAATGGCATTATAAAATTTGCAGGCAAATTGATGGAACTAGAAAAAAATTGTCCTGAGTGATGCAATCTAGGCCCAGAAAGACAAATAAGATATGTACTCACTTATAAGTGGTTATTCGATGTTAAGTGATAATCAACCTACAATCCAGAGACCCAGAGAGGTTAGGTAAAGAGGAGGTCCCTAAGGGGAAACAGTGGAACTCCTCAGGAAGGGGAAATAGAATAGATTTTGTGTGCTTTGGGGATGGGAGTGAGAGGGATCAGGCTTGGGGGAGATGAGATGGAAGGAGAGAGTGTGATGAGAGATGGATGGAAACCTAGGACAGTGGAGAAACTTCCTGGAATCTTTGAGGGTGACCTCAGTGACGACTCCTAGTAAGAAAGAATATAGAGTCTGAACTGACCATCTTTTGTAGTCAGGCAAGGCTTCCAGTGGTGGACTTGAGTGCATTTAGTTTAGTTGTTTGCCAAGGAGATCCTGTAGAGATCCCCAAACAACCAAGGCTGATGATGCTTGGACTGTTGGTTTGTCTCCAGAAACTGACCATTGGTGTCCCATTGCCAAGAACAATATCCACACAGCTCATTGAATGTAGAGAAGTCAAGCTGGTACCTGCACAGAGACTACACCCCTGTGTTCTAGTCTCTTTGGCTTAGAAAGATACTCTGCAGGCTATGGAAAAAGAAATCTGAACATTAACCCAGCCATAAAATCCTCCATATACAATCTGTATTGCCAGCAAGATTTATCCAGGCAATGATGTTACAGAACTTGTAGAAGTAAATAACCAGTATCTGGTTTAACTTGAGACCCATGCCACAAAAGGAAGCCCATGCTCAATGCTGCCTAGAATGACCAAGAACCAGAGACTGGATGATTCTGATAACTAGGGTAGAACCAAACATGACTGATAAAAGATAATAATTGATTAAATAATTCCTAATGTTATTCTACTCTACTCATATCAGTGCCTAGTCCAGTCATCATCTGAGAAGCTTCCTCCAGCAGCAGATTGGAGCAAGTGCAAAGACCCTCAGCCAGGCATTATTCAGAAAGAGTCTAAATTGGAGGTCTCCATCAGGTTCTCCCCTTGGAGCTTGAGGAACCCCATGGAAGAGGGAGAAGAAAGATTGTAAGAGTCAGATGGGATGGAAGACACCAGGAGAAACCTGGCCCACTGAATCAACTGAGCAGGGCTCACATGGGCTCACAGAGACTAAAGCAGCAAGCATAGGACCTGCATGGGTCTTCACCAGGTGTGTAGTGATATTTCATTTGTATTTTAATAAATAAATCTTACCTGAAGATCAGAGAGTAAAACAGCCACAACAGTCACTCATGCAGACCAAGCAGTGGAGGCACACGCCTTTGATCCCAGTACCCACACTAGTTGCCATAGAAACCGGGCAGTAGTGGTGCACGCCTTTAATCTCAGCACTAGAGAGGAATGAAAAACAGAAGGAGACAGCTTTTGGTCTCAGTCTCATTCTGAGGATTACTGGAAACAGGATCACCATTTTTGAACTGAAGTAGAATTAAGAGACAGTGACTGGCTGCTTTGCTTTTCTGGTCTTCAGGTTGAACCCCAATATCTGTCTCTGGGTTTTTACTATTTGTGCTACACAGGTGTTTTGTATATATGTTATAGCTGTTAGCTTGGTGCTTTTGTGGGACCCTAACAGAGGGAGCAAGTGTGTCCCTGACTCTTTTGCCTGCTTTGGGGACTCTTTTCCACCAGTACAGTTGCCTTGTTCAAAGCCTGGATGTAACATTTGCCTTGTCTTATTGTATCTTGTTTTGTTCTGTTTGGTTGTTGTCTCTTGGAGGTTGTTGCTCATTTCTAAATGAAAAATGAGTGAAAGTGGTTCTGGGGGAGAGGGGAGGTGGGGAGATCTGGGAAGAACAAAGGGAGGGGAAAAGGTTGGGATGTATTGCATGAGAGAAGAATCTATTTTCAATTAAAAAATTTATCATCACAATTTGCTAAGAAAAGCACCCAAGGGAGAAAGATGAAGAGGGTGGAGATAAAGAGGAAAGGGAAGAGGAAGAGGAGGAGAACTAGATTCCTTACATGGTTTTACACAGACAGCACAGTAAAGGCTCCAGAGGACAATCTGCAGGCCATCCTTGTTGATGAAGAAAGAAGTAAAAACAAAGTCAAATGGTGGTGCACAGGTCTAACTCCAGCACCTGGGACACCTAGGAAGGAGGATTATGAATAAGTGTAGGCCATAGTGGACTCTGCTGCAAAATAAATAAATTAATAGTAGATCAATAAATTCTAGCAAAATCAAATACTATGTGATGGAGATGTAGCTGTTAGAGGAATGCAGAGATAATGCAGAGATGATAGCAGGAAAATGCATCATAAATCACTGCAATAAGATATTTAAAAAGGAAATATTATGACCAGTTCAATAGCTGCAGCCACTAAAAGATATAAAATTCAGCAAAATTCTAGCAAAAGAAGACTATTCCAGGTGTTGTGGCACATGCCTGCCATTTTAGTCTTTGGGAAGTAGAGGCAGGAGGATCAAGAATTCAAGCTACACAACCAATTTAACACCAGACTGTGATACATGAGATCCTATATCAAAAAAGAAAAATAAAAGGGAAAAAAGGAAGGAAAGAAGAAAAGCAAAGTGAAGAAAATGGGAAGGAAAAGAAAGAGTCCTATCTTACTGTTGGCAATTGCATACATGCATTCAGTTTTCTTTGATCAAATTCCCCTACCTATCCCCCTTTCCCTTCCCAATTCCTTCTTCTTTCCAAGTCCCCTTCCTACTTTCCTGAGATGTGTGTCTATGTGAGCATGTTGTGTGAATGTGTGTGTGTGCGTACATGTGCCTGTGCGTGTGTGTGTGCATGTGTGTGTGTGTTTAATTGGGTTATCTACAGGACACTGGTGGTGTTTACTTTAGTGGGACAACCTACCAGTGTTCCCCTATGACCTTTACAGCCTAAGGCTCTTCTGGGAGAGGCGGAGCCTTATGAGGCCCTCCCTCATCCATGATCATGTGTTGCTATGCAGTCTTGTGCAGAGTGCCACTGCTGCAGTGAGTTCACGGGTGCAACAGCCATGTCATGTCCAGAATAGCATTTCATAGCACTTCTTCCTCCCCTCCAGCTCTTGCGCTGTTTCTGGTCTCTCTTCTCTAATGTTCCCTGAGTCTTATGGGGGTGACATATATGTCCCATTTAAGGCTGAGCACTCAACAGTCACTTGTTCATAGTATGTAGACTATTTATTAATCTCTGTATTAACTGCTGCCCACTTCAAAGAGAAATTTCCCTGATCAAAGCTAACAGCAGTGATGTATGGGTACAAGCATAATATTTAGAGGGCAGGTGATATCACATTCACTTAGCACACAACAGCAGTAAGTCTGCATCAGGCCTATGACTTACATACACAGCCACGGTGCTTGACCAGGTTTGCATTGCCAGCTGAGTTTCACTGGTGCAGTGGAACTGCTATCTTAAGCACCATGTTTCAAAAGCATATCTTGCCTGTCAGCTTTGTACTGTAGTTCACAGGATTCACAGCTGGGTAAATCCATGGCTGACTTTCATTGGAAGATTTTAAAATCAAAATCTAAGGAGGTAGAGGTCCTGGGCATCATGTTTCGATATTTCCCCCAAAATTTCTTCTCTTCTGTCAAAGTTGAGAGCCATAACTCTCTACCTTCTCTAGAGGATATTATGAATGCCCTTGGATCCAATTATCTAACATACTAATGGCGTCAAAATCTGTATGCCTTGCCTTAAGTTACTATCTAATGGCAAATGTTTTCCACCCACCTGCTGAGACATCATTGTCTCTCGGCAGCCCTATGCTAAATTAAAGGCACAAGGGCCCTCCTCATGACCTAATGCTTGTGCCCATAGCCCCCTTTCTTGTCTCCCAGCAACAAACTTTATAGAGTTGGGGTTCTGACTGTTGTCTGGGTTGCATATGAAAACTGAAGCACTTTCTTGAATCTGCCTTAGTTAGCAACATAATTGTTTTTTCATGAGTGACAGTACCCTGCAGGAATGCTCAAGGGCTGTATCTACATAAGTACAGCAGAGGCAGAGGAGCAAGATGGCAGCACCGTGCTGCTGCTGCTGCTGTTGGGTAGTTCCATAAACATATACACCAGTTCTGGGGAGGCATAAACAGGAAAATCCTGGAATACCCTGCTCAACCAGCATATCCTAGTTGGGGAGCTGCTTGTCTGTGAGAGATTCTATCTCAAAAAATGGGGGGAGGGAAAAGATGGGGAGATGGCTTAGTCAGCAAAATGCCTGGCTTGCAATCATGAAGACCTGAGCTTGGATCTGCAGAACCCATGGGTTCTGAATTCATGGTATGTGCCTGTAATTCCTGAAGGCGTAAGTCATAAACAATCCCACACCAGTTGGGAATTAAAGGGGTATTTATTTTAAGGGTAAAACTTACAAANGCTGGTATCTCAGCGGCTATTGGCTGAAGGAGCGGAAGGAGTTCCCGCAACAAATTCCAAGGCTGGGGAGATAGAGACATTGGTTTGCCATCCAGTTTATCTACCCATTCTGTGAGCTCCAGGATGAAGGAGAAATACTACATCAAAAATAATGTGGCAAATGATTGAAGAAGACACCTTCATCAATCTTTGGCCTCCGCATGGGCATGTACACATTCCCACAAAGATGTATACTCATGCACATGCGCACAAACACACAAACACATAGACACACACAAAAGGTGGCTGATGCTTGAGGGGATGATACCCTGGTTATCCTTTGGCCTCCATACACATATACACCTAAATACACATGTACACCTAAACACACATGTACACCTAAATACACATGTACACCTAAATACACATGTACACCTAAATATACATGTACTCCTAAATACACATGTACACCTAAATACACATGTACTCCTAAATACACATGTACACCTAAATACACATGTACACCTAAGTACACATGTACACCTGCACACCAAATAAGAAAGAAGATTTCTGGGTGGAATGGGACAGGAGGTAGAGATGTGCTGGGGTTAACCTGAAGGGAAACTTGCTTTGAAGTAAGCCAGAGCTTCCACCTGCAGAGGCTCGGTATCCACGGCAAGAACAAAATCCACCCCCAGTATAAATGCCCTCTTAGCGACATTGCTCCAAAGGAATTTTTCCCTGCTATTATTCCATTTGTACCAAGGGGGTCAAAAATGAATCACCCAACCCCCGCCACCACAAGAGTGAGGAGAGAAATATTCTCACACTCTGAAAGTCACACAGTGAGAAGGGACTTTCCTGCTCTTTGACAGATGGGAATCCCCTGCCACAGAGGCATCTAAAAAGTCAAGCAAGACCTTCCATATTGAGGAAACTGATCTTGCCTCCCACCACTTCTAACCTCTCATAGGAGATACTCATTCTTTCAGGGCAGATGTGCAGGGACTGATTTGCGTGTATCAGTCAGAGGTCACACTGTGTTGTTCCTCAGGCACCATCTACCTTGTGTGTGTTTTAACTTGTTTTTTTATATTGCTTGTGTATGGAGGGCACATGTGTGTCATAGCGCCTATGGAAATCAGAAGACAAAAGGCACAGTAGATGCTCTCTTTCCACCTAAATTCAGGTCCTAAGGTTTAAAGTTAGGTGGTCAGGCCTGTAGCTAGTGTCTTTAACATCTCTGAGTCCCATTAGTGCCTCACTTGGATTTTATGAGACAGTTTCTCTCATTGAAACCTGGACTGACTTGGACATCAGGCTCTAGGGATCCTCCGGTCTCCGTTTCCTGAATGCTGGAATTAGAAGTGTAGCATTTTTTAGGTGGGTGCAGGGAGATAGATACACTCAGGTTCTCATGTTTGGGCCAAAAGCACTTTAATGACTAAACCATCTCTCCAACCCACAACTTACCTTTGATCTCGTGTTACAACAACACAGATGAGCACTGTGAACTTTTCTCTCCTATGACTACCAAGATCAAAGAACCTGGGACCCACCTTCTTCAGTAATCTGCTACCACCAAAACCCAGATCAGCAGGGGAATATCCTGGAGAACATAGTGAACCCTGGGCTCTGTTCCCTGGCCCTCTCAGGTTTCTGGGATCTGGCTTTCATCAAGCAAAATGTGAAGGTGCGTAGGAGGTCAAACTCCCTTGGGAGACTGCCAGGGAAAGTCGCCTACTCAAACCTCAACAGAGGCCAGAGTGTGCACAGGGCATCACTTGAAGATCAGCGGAAAGGTTTGTGTGTCCTGGCACAGAGGAGCTGGCTCTGCAGCCACTGGGATCTGATGGCTCCTGACTCATTGCTAAGCCCATTTATGTTGCCACTTATATTCATTAAATTAAAATGATTTAATTAAGCAGTGAAGTGTGGGCTTGTTTGGGATGCAGCATTACCCTTTCATGTTTTGACTGTGTCCATGCATTTAAAGCTCAGGGTTGGGGAAGGGACTTTCGTAGCCCCATTGCATCCTTCTAGAACAAATCCTGTTTTCTCTTGTTGTCTACTTCATGATCTCACTGTTTTGGGGCTACATAGCAAGAAAGATTCCCACTTCAAGAAATCTCTGTGCTGCGGAAAGCTGTGAGGAGTGTCACTGTTCCTGCAGCCTAGGACTTGGTTTTCAGGGTCAGACTGAAAACTGTCTGATGAGGAGTGAACACCCAAAGCTGCTCCTGCCTTTCCCAGTCTGTGCCCTCAAGAAAGACGACCTTGTAGACACACAGTCTTCTTTTCTCATCATGCCCATCTAAAAGAGACAAGAATGTGAACAGAAAACTCTGGAGGCTGGGGATGAGCTTCAGTGGCAGACTCCCGCCAGCTGGAACAAGGACCTGGGTTCTATCCTCAGCACTTCAAAAACATTATAAAAAAGAAATACAGAAGGTGTCCCAGTGTCCTATAAAAAATGGCTATATAAAAAATAAAAAGCCAAACAAACTTAGGGAGAGTTGGGCTAAGGATATGGCTTAGTTGGTAGAGAGAATATGCCTAACTTTTCAAAGATCTGTCTTTCATCCCAGCACCACAGTAAGCAGGTGTGGTGACTCATTCCTATAATCCCATGCTTGAGAGATAAAACCAGAAGGATCAAATCAGAAAATTAGGATCATCCTCATCTATATATCAAGTTCCAGGCAACCTAGGTTGCCTAAGACCTAAGACCCTACATCAAAAAAAGGTTATTGATTTGATCTTTTATGATTTACAACTCAAGTTTTGAAAATGTCCTCAACATTAATGTCTAATTCTTCTTTGCAAAAGTAAGTCCCCTTACTCTCAGAAACTCCCTCTGTACCTTCTGTGACAACTTTCCTGTCATTCAGTCCTCCCACAGCCTTCTCAGGCCCAACCCTACAGCTACAGTGTCATCTTCCTGATTAAGATCTCAGACGTTCCTAAAATCCTGTCCTCCTGATTTGCTAATCTACCCTTTCTCACTTGAGTATCACCATGCAGTTCCTGAGTCCTCACAGAGTAAATATCCATCTTCACCAGTGGATTAAAAAGGGCTTCATTTCATATATTTGCTTGTTGGTCAATTGCCATACAGTGAGAGACACCATAATTAAGACAGAGATATCTGCCCAACTATTGGAGACCATTTATCTCCTCAGAAAGTCTGACATCAGTAGCACTTGGTGTGGCATCTAAGAAAATATGAAACTCAACCTTTGCTATCTCAATGGCTTCAAGGAAGGACAGTAGAGTGTGCCTGCCTGTTTCCTCTGGCAGGAAGCTTTCTTCACTGTTTTTGGCTATCTATTCCGTAAGAAAACACCAGACAATGATCAAAATTCCCACATCATACTCATCACTTCAAAAACATCAGAAAATATCTCTCTGCTCATGGAAGCAAGGTCCCAGGGTTTTGTTGTTGTCACTGTAGAGTGTTTATTAAAGTCATCTCAATAGTTTGATAAGTGAGTTAGCTTTTATTGTTGTCTTAATGAATTATGGGTTTCATGGATATCTAGCTCCACATGTAATAGCAGCTATGGGATCAGATCTTACACATGTCCCTCAACTGCACAAGATAGGGCCAACCAAGAGAAGCTGGTTGTCCATCCATCAACCCATTTAAATTTACGTTATTTCCATTTATATTTATAATTAACCTACAGTGCATTGTATTGGGTTCTGAAGTAGCTCCCATAAGCAAAGCAGGCATGAACTCCATACTATGAACACCAGCTCCTTCCTGACCTGTGGCCAAACTTTCAAATAAGCATGGCTGTGTCCATGCTAATAGTCACCAAAGACAGTTGCAGCTATGTGCTGATAATGATGGCCAGTGCTCTGCTCTCTTATGAAACACTGTGGATCTAGCAGGGTAGGAGACAGGAATTTGTACAGAGTGCCTGCGTCAGGATTTCATTTCACAATCTATGGTCAACTCACCTCAAGCATGGCTATGTTGCGGCCACAGTAATAGTTGCAGCTAAGAGATGCACTGATAACTTGCTTAGATAGTCTGAAATGTCTAAAAATAGTGTGGGAGGGTCTTCAGATAAGGGCGTTGCAGAGGGAGGGGCTGCAAGACTGATCAGTGGGAAAGGAGCTTGCTGCTAAGCCTGATGGCCTGAATTTGATGCTTAAGACTCATATAATAGGAGAGAATTAACTCCTACAAGTTATGCTTTAGCTACCACCCATTAACCTTGGCATACACCAAACATGCACAATAAATACATGATTTGTTTTGTTTTTAAGGTGAAGCCTGGAGGTGGTGACAAATAGCTTCTTTTTTAAGAAAAAGAAAGAAATGTCCAAGAAGAATGTTTCTCTCCCATTCAAAGGGTGTTATTAGATTTATGTGCAAATACATCGGATTTAAGGTCTTAATATTCCTCTATCTTGAGACTTTGAGAGGGAAAGAGAGAGAAAGGAGAAGGAAAAAGAAAGGAAGAAAAATTGACATATCTCAGAAGTCAAATCAATAAGTAAGTCAAGCTCTGTCGCTGTGTGAGCCCTTCCCTTAGGTTGGCATGGCACCCTACTGTGGGACACGTGATATACTAAAAATATGTTGTATACTCCAATGGTATATATTAAAGATCATGACTCTGAGTCACTCAATTATATATTTTTATAGATTTTCAATTCAATTAAGAAGCTGCACTGTCACAAGGAAGCCAGCTTCAGGTATGAATAATCTAAGTGGCACACTGAACATGTCTTTTGAGGTAAGATATCACAGGTTTCATGTCTGCTTTTCAATTAATATGTATTAGTTTTAATAATAGGCTTTATTATGACATTTTCATTCATACATAAAATGTTTTTGATCTATAAATATTTTTGGTTGGGTTTACAAAAGATATCTAAGTACTTAGGAAAGGTTTTGCTAGCCAAAATAAAGCATTATAGTCTATAAAAAGGAAAGTCAATAATATTTAAATCATAAATGAGGGCTGTGGATGTAGCTCAGTTGGTGGACACCAGCCTGCAATCTAGCCTACAACACCTGCATTGATCCCCAGCACCTTGTCAACACAATGGCACAAATCAGTAATCCTGACACTGTGAGGGTAGTTTTTAGGATAAGAATTCAAGACCACTGTAGCACGAGTTCTAATTGGTCTTAATAATAAAACCCAGAGTTAGGTATAGGGATAAATACTGAAAGATCAGAGAGACAAAGGAGAAAACCACAACCAACTCTTAACTTGCTAACTCTTCAGCCAAAAAAGGAGCTGAACCTTCCCTCCTCTTGCCTTATATTCCTCTCTCGGCCCAGCCATAGCATTTCCTGTCTGTCTGTACAGACCTCTAGACCTCAATAGTTAACTAGTGACTAGCTCCATCCTCTGATCTTCAAGCAAGCTCTATTTGTTAGAGCACAAACAAGATATCACCACATTCCTCCCTTCTTGTCTAAAATTAAAAAAGGTTGTAATATATGAAAAACTATATATAGTAAGTACAATAACTATCTACAATATATACATGCAATAAATACATCAACAATATCTAGTCCATTAGCAACTGACAAATGGAAACATGGAAAATTTGAAGCTAGCCTGTCTTAAGTTTTAAAGACATAGGGCTGAAGAGATGGTTCAACAGTTAAAAGCATCCATTAATCTTCTAGAGAACCTGAGTTCAGTTCCTAGCATCCATGCTGAGTGGCTTACAACAGCCTGAGACATCAAGTCCATGAGATGTGAATACCTAGTAACCTGAGGGCATCCACAAGCATTTGAACACACCTACAAGCAGAAAGAGAGATATTAAAGATAATATAAATATTTTCTTAGAAGATCATTAATGAAATTTTAACCTAGATGTGATTGTATACACTTGTAAAACTAGCACTTGAGAAGTTGAAGCAAACAGATTGGTGCAAATTCTCGGTCAGCTTGACTATATGGTTATTTCTATGTAAGCCAAGACTGTGGTGTGAGAGTCTATCTCAAAATGAGAGAGAGTGAGAGAACAGGAATTTTAAATGTACCAGTGTAGTTATTTTTGAAAAAAAAAAAAGATCAAAAATTGGATTGGTCAATATCTCCTTTAGAAATGTTAAATTTGCTGGTTTTACAAATGAAAATAAGATTTGTAAACAGAATTTGCTTTTAAAAAGAACTACATTTGTAGATTTATTAATTATTTGATTATTTATTTTTGAAAGTTGAGTAATCTTTTCTGCACACAAAAACTTCCTAGTAACTGAAGCCATGTCTACCAATATCCTTGGGAACATAGGCAATGAGTGGGAGAAAGAGTCCCCCTCACAACAATGGGATGAAAATATACATATTACATAACCTGGAGTTGATTTAAATAGCACATTTCCACCCGCTCCTTCTATCTCCCTGTAAGTACAGGAAAAATTTTACCAGGTAATGTGTACAGAGTAGAAGTAAAATTAACCAGTAATCATTTAGCATTGAATTCCTACTGTGCTCTACATTCTGAGAAAATACAAGACCATGTGAAGTTTATAATTTAGTGAGGCAGAAAAGCAAATCCCAGACAACTACAGAGAAGACTGATCCAGCTCAATAAACATTTGTTAGAAACTAGCCTTGCAAGAGGTATCATGTTGAGCTCCAGGGAAGGGGAGTAGGCTTGAGAACATACATAAAAGTTTCATAATTAAGTGCTAAATTGTGTGATACAGAATCAAGGAGCCTGGAAGAGAGATACCAAAGGACCCTGGAGCAGCTGAGATATATGGATAAAGAAAGAATTGATGTGGACTTTGAAGAATGGAGAGTTCTTCAACAGGTGTGGGGCGAAGGGGGTGCTGGCCGAAGCAAGACCATGAATTTTGTGCATGCCAGGGAAGAACAAAACTAGCCCTCTAGAGATGTTCTTCACTGGATAAGTGAGGGAAAGATTCAATTAGGGCAGAACTTCCAATTTACACCGGTTTGAGTTACTCAGCACTGAAATAAAAAGCAACAGGCATCATGACCAAACCTTGAGAGAAGGCAGCAGAAAATAATATCCTTGCCTGCTACTGCAAAGCGCTAATAGCTTCAACTTTGTTTTTGTTTGTTTGGTTGGTTGATTGGGTTCTGTTTTCTTTTCTTTTGTTTTTCAAGATAAAGTTTCTCTGTGTCGTTCTCGCTGTCCTGGAACTCACTTTGTAGACCAGGCTGGCCTGAAGCTCAGAGATCCTCCTGCCTCTGCTTCCTGAGTGCTTGTTGCAAGGAGAGTGGGATGCTTGTTCATCCCTGCCATCCAGCTAGCTTAGCCCCGAAATAACCACACAGGAATTGTATTCATTAAATCACTGCTTGGCCCATTAGCTCTAACTTCTTATTGGCTAACCCTTACATATTAATTTAACCCATTTCTATTAATCTGTACATCACCACAAGGTCATGGCCTACCAGCAAAGTCTCAGCACGTCTATCGTCTATCTCCGGCAGTGGGTCCATAGCTTCTCCTCACTCTGCTTTCCTCCTCCCAGAATGCAGTTCTGTCTGCTCCGCCTACCTAACTTCTGCCCTATCAGACCAAGGAAGTTTCTTTATTCATTAACCAATACAAGCAACACACAGAGGGGAGTCCTACATCAAGTTCTGGGATTAACTGATTCATAATTTTTAAAGGAATAGTATTAATAGCAAATTTAAGGTAAATGCCAGGAAGGAGATATAGTTAAAAGAACTTATCTCAGAAAATCTAAGGCTGTGAAAGGTGAGTAGATGATACCTTTTTTTTAATGTTTGCTTTTGACAGTTTCCTGTAGCCTAGGCTGACGTCAGACCTGCTATGTAGTTAGGCTGACCTTGAACTCCAGTTTTTCTGCCTTCACCTTCAAGTGTTCCCAAGTGCTGGGATTTCAGGGATGCACCACTATGCCTGGCTTATATAGTGATGGCGTTCAAACTCGGGGCCTGGTGCATGTTGGGCAAGAATTCTACCAGCTGAGCTCCATCCCTGAATAGTGTTTTTTATCTCAAGCTCTAGTGTCGTTTCTGTGTTTGTCTGACCCTGAGTTGAATTCACTTCAAATCTGTTCCTTGTTAGGCTTCTATTCCCCCACCCTTGCCCTAATCTCCTCCAGACCCAGATAATGATCCTTCCTTAACCAAGGTTTTGCTTTCTTTCCACAGTTTGTGATCTAAAATCATTACAACAAAAATTCCAGAAATAACTAGTTCATATGTTTTAAAGTGACAATCATTCAAAATAATATGGTGAGACCTGACACCCTCCCATCCCCACCCCCCATCCAGGATGTGAATCAACCCTTTGTGCAGAATGTCTACCCTGACTCCCTTTGTAGTTAGTAGATCAACTGTTGGGTTTCACAATACTTGGTTTCAAGTAATTCTTATTTTATCAAATAATGGTCCCAAACACCTAAGTACAATGGCACAAGGTGGGAGGGGCATAAGGCATAGAGGAAAGATCAGTTCTGGTGCTGTGAGGCAACGCTGCCTGGCAGGCACAGAGCAGAACTCACCATCCAAGCCAGGCTCCATGCTACCCACATTTTCGGGAAGTCAGTAGAGTACCATGTGCTGTACAAAACCAAGTGGATGCATACAGAGCCCAGAGCCAAACATCAAATGTCTTCATCTGCCAATCCCTGCCTTATTTCCTTTGAGACAGGGTCTCTCATTGATCCAGAAACTTCATATTGACTCTCCAGTGAGCTCTCTGAACCTACCTATCTCTGGTCCCAATGCTGGAGTTAGAGACCCAGGCAGTAAAGTCTGGCTTTTTAAATGGGTCCTGGGGATAAACTGAAGTCTCAGGGCTTGACTCCATGACAGACTGTCACAGGCCAATTTTCCCTTCAGGTTTTATAACTTGGGTCTACATCAGGATCCATCACTTGTGGCTGTCCCTGAAGCTCTGTGAGACATTCACCAAAGCTTGTCTTTTCTTTCACGTTTGCTGGCCTTGAATAACATGACCATCCACCTATACTTTTCTGTCAGAGTGGGCAAAGAATTTATTTATTTATTCATTTTAATATAGCTAAGGCTGACCTTGAACTGTGATCCTCCTGACACAGTCTCACAGTCTTTCTAGTGCTAGGCTGTGTGTAGATATGTGCTACCATCAGCCACTTTCAATATTATTATTTTTTATTGGTTTTTTGAGACAGGGTTTCTCTGTACCTTTGAAGCCTGTCCTGGAACTAGCTCTTGTAGACCAAGCTGCCTCAAACTCACAGAGATTTGCCTGCCTCTACCTCCTGAGTGCTGGGATTAAAGGCTTGTGCCACCACCGCCCAGGTCCCTCACAATATTTTAAGCCCCTCCTAATATCCTAAGAGTTTTGTGTACTTTATTTTCTACCACTTCACTGACTACTCAGTCAGACTCATACTCTGACCCCACAGGTCATGTAATGTTGAAAGTCAATCATGTTAAAATAAAATCTCCTTAAATGCTTTGGAAGACACAGAGCAAACCTAAATGTATTAAAAATATTAACATATAGTTTGGACAACTATTAGTCTCCAACTGTTTGCTAAAGAACAGCTACTAAATCCAGATGTGAATGATGGATAACTAGAAGGTCACCATGAAACCTTAAGGTTACGTACAAAAAAAAAGCTTTTTACATGTATTTGCATTAAAAATGTTAAAGCAGATCTGTGTACACCATATTACATTCCTTGTTCCTAAGAAAACCAGGATAGAGTAGACAGTGTTGCAATGGTCATTTGGCCTGCACAGGTGAAAGATGTTACCAGCATTCAGCTCCCCTGCCCTCTGAGGCTTTCTTTGTTTGAAAAGTGGGATGGTAATCCCCCCTTAGAAAAACAGAAACAAAGCCAAACAAACTTTAATTCGATGATTTGCAAACAATAGAAATGCATTGTTCACGGTTCTGCAAAGTTCAAGATCAAGAAGTCCACTCTTCAGAGGTGGTAACTTTCTACAAGACAGAAAGGGTTAAAAAGCTCCCTTGGTGTGGGGCAGTGACATAGTTGAGCAGGTAATGGAGCTTGCCTTGCAAGCCTGAGATAAAGCTGGAAGAAAGGACCTGACTGCACAGTTATCATCTGCCTACCACACACACACCACGGCACGTGCCCCACCTCCAAAAAGTAAGATGATCATTTAAAATGTAAAACTGCTTTGGGTTTCTTTTATAAAAGCATTAATCCCACAGTCAGGATGGTGACCTCATGACCTTTAGCCATCTCCTGAAGTCCCCACCTTTCAATCATATTGTGTATGGGGTTCATTAGAGTTCACCATATGAGTTGGGGGAGAAGAGATACAAGCATGCAAACATAATAAATATCTACTATACATGAGAATTGCAGAGATTAATAGAAACAATGCTTGTAAAAAGGCTTCACACATGCTAGGTTATTAAAATCTGTCTGTTTTATTTGGGTGCTTGTTAGGGGCCAGAGAAAAGAACTGGCTGTTCTCCCACCCTTGTGACTCATGATCATCAATTGCTAGCCAGCTGCGCTGAGTTCCTGGAATAGTTTAACCACAAGATGTTCCGTGAGATAAGTTAAGAACAGAGA
>LOEQ01010674.1:25168-50594 GCA_001685075.1 Bramus lutescens | reverse complement strand
GATGGAGATAGAGACAGAGACCCACATTGGAGCACTGGACTGAACTCCCAAGGCTCAGATGAGGAGCAGAAGGAGGGAGAACATGAGCAAGGAAGTCAGGACCACGAGGGGTGCATCCACCCACTGAGATGATGGGACTACTGATCTAATGGGAGCTCACCAAGGCCAGTTAAACTGGGACTGAATGAGAATGGGATCAGACAGGACTCTCTGAATGTGGCTGACAATGAGGGTGGAATGAGAAGCTAATTATAATGATACCGGGTTTTGATTCTACTGCATGTACTGGCCTTTTGGGAGCCTAGTCTGTTTGAATGCATACCTTTCTAGACCTGGATGGAGGGAGAGGGCCCTGGACTTCCCACAGGGCAGGGCACCCTGACTTCTACTCTTAGGACTGGAGAGGGAGGGGGAGGGGTAGCTTAAGTGAGGGGAGTGGGAGGGGAATGGGGGATGGGAGGAGGCAGAAATTTTTAATAAATAAAAAAACAAGAAAACAGCGGTAAAGATATTTTGGTAGCACTCTTAGAAAGCTATAAAATTAGTCACTAATCATCATGATTTAATAAAGAACATTGTTCTGAAAAAAATTTTTATTCACTTCTAATTGAATATATCCCTTTACTCTGTCCAGTTTCCCCCTCATCGCCCAGACCTACCTCTCAACCCAAACTTCCACCCCACACCCAGTCTTTCCATAGAAAATAGCAGGCTTCTCAGGAATAGCAAATGAACATGGCGCAAGAAACATAAAGACCAGGCACAAACACTCATTATCAAGGCTAAGAGAGGCGACTCAGTAGGAGGGTCCCAAGAGCAGATAAAAAGTGAGAGACACCCCACTGCCATTGTCAGGAGTTCCCCCAAAACACCAAGCCAACAACCATAACATATATGCAGAAGACATGCAACTGAGCCATGCAGGCTCCACGATTGCAGCTTCAGTCTCTGTGAGCTACCATGAGCCCTGTATATTTCATTGCCTTGTTCTTATTCTCCTGGTATCCTCAACTTCTCTAGCTCCCACAGTTTTTCTTCCCTATCTTCTATTAGGTTCTGCCTAGGGTCCTTTTATTTAATGGAAACATTTTATTTTATTTTATTGGTAATGGAAAACATCTTATATATAACTCATATTTCTACATGCATATTTTAAAGTATTAAAAGTATTTCATTATTGGCCAAGAATTATTGAGAAATTAATTTTCAACTTGTTTAAAAAGTTTACTTGATTCTAAATAATGAAAGTGCAATCATCATTAAATTTTCATTTTAAAGAAGTTACCTGGACATTTAAATATTTTTCTTTCTTTTCTTCTATTAAAAATAGATTGTTTTCATACTATATATATATTAATTACCATTTTCCCTACACTGACTCTTCAAAGAACTTAATCACCTACCCTCTAATCTACATTCACCCTTTTCTGTCTCTTGTTGGAAAATAAATAGCCATATAAGGACCAATAATGGATGGAGATAAGATAAAAGAGTAGAAAACAAAATGAAACTGGAATAAGACAAAACAAATACATAGAAGAAAAAGAACAAGAAACATTTAGATGCATGTTCTCACACACTGGAATCCTATAAAAACACAAAATCGGAAGCCATACTACATACAAAAAGGACCTGCACATTAATCAAAAATAAAATAAGGTAAATAAACACCCTGACTAAATATGGTGAGGCAAAGAGCTTCATAGATTCATTGAGTTCTTTCTGTGTTAACCTTCTACACCTGGTCATGGGGTGTGTCCTTAAGAGTGATTTGTATACTTAGTTATGATTTCTATTGCTATGGAAACATTACCATAGCAACATTACCATATAAAGAAAAACATTTAACTGGAGTGGCTCACTTATAATTCCAGAGGTTCAGTCCATTATCATCATGGTGGGACATGGCAGTGTGCAGGCAGACATGGTGCTGGAGAAGTAGCTGAGAGTCCTACATCTTGCAGGAAACAGGAAGTGGTCTGACATTTTGTGTATTTAAGAATATGATAACCCAAAATCTGTCCCCACACTTACACACTTCCTCCAACAAGCCCACATCTACTCCTACAAGGCCACACCTCCTAACAGTGCCACTTCCTTTGGAAACCATTTTCTTGCAAACAGCCACATTCCACTCCATGGACCCCATTTCATAATGAAAAAATATATTCTGTCCAACTTCAAAAGTCACCATAGTCATTAACAGTCTCAAACTTATTTTAAAGTCTAAAGTTCAATGTATCATCTGAGATTTATGCAACTGCTTAACTGTTAACCCCTGTAAAATCAAAATCAAAAAGAAGGTAAGCTACTTCCAGCATATAATGGCATGGGATATATATTAGCATTCAGAAGTATAGGGAAGGAAGCATAGTGAGGAACTAGCAGATGAATGTAAGACCAAAAACAAGGTGGTCAAACTCCAAACTCTGCATCTCCATATTAGATATCAAAATGCTCCTCAGATCTCCATCTTCATTCAGCTTTGTTGACTGCAACATATTTCTTTCTCTTGGGCTGGTTCCATTCTCCATTCGCGACTCTTCTCAGCAGGTATCCTATGGNTTCTCCAATATCTTGGGTTTTCCAAACAATCCAGGCTTCAAGTCCACAATTTGACCCAATGGCCTCTCTAATAGGCTTCCGTTCAGAGACATCCCTGACACATGCCTGGCCTCGGTGGCGTTCCTTAGTATTGGGAGTAAATTTCATAGCTTCCTTCTTCAATAATTAACTCCAGAACCATGTGGCCCAAACTGGCAAGTTCTGCTGCTTCCTGGGGCTGGAACATGGCCCCCTTGTTCAGTGACATCTTCAAAAGCTTTCCTTCTGTCACTCTCTAAACTTGGCTGTTCTGAGACAGTCTGGCTTCAAACTCAGAAATCTGCCAGCCTCTGTCTTCCAAGTGCTGGGATTAAAGGCCTGTACCACCACACTCTGCTCTAAGGTTTTCTTTAATTCATTTTCATAAGTTGGAAATTAGCTGGGTGGGTTCTTGCCCTGATGTCCCATTTCCTTTATTTCATTTCTTAATCTGTATATCTCCTTGAATATAGCACTTAACTCCACTTCTTTTCTCCTCCAAATTTATATTTCCTTGTTCATTTTCATCATAAATCTTCATTAGAATTACCACTACTAACCACAAGATAAGCTTTATCCTAGGCTGTTTTGAGATTTCCTCTGCCAATGGAATTAATCTAAATATTTTCATTTTAGTCTCAGGCAGGCTCTTTGAATAAGGACAAAAAACAGCCATATTCTTCACCAAAATGTCACAAGAACAATCTCTAGGAAACAAATTAAAACTCTTCTCCTCTGAAACCTCTGAAGTAGCCCCCTAATGTTCATCAAATCACACTCAGCACCACTGTCTTCCATGATCCTATTATAATAGGCACTTTATTATATTTATTATTATGTTATTATTATATGGCACATTAATCAGTGCTTAAAGCATTCTACTGCTTTCCTAACTCAAAGTACACAAGTTCAAATTCCTCCAAATAAAAACATGGTCCAGCCTATCCCAGCAATACCCCAGTCCCTGGTACCAACTTCTGTTTTAGGGTTTCTATTGCTGTGAAGAGACACAGTAACCATGACAGTTCTTATAAAGAAAATCATTTTACTGGGTTAGCTTGATCACAGTTCAGTGGTTTGATCCATTAATATCATCATGGTAGGACTTGGCTGCATGCAGGCAGACACGGTACTGGAAAAGTAGCTGAGAGTCCCGTATCTTGCAAGCAACTGGAATTGTGTGTCACTATGAACAGCTTAAACATAGGAGAACTCAAAGCCTGCCTCCACACTGACATGCTTCCTACAACAATAGTGCCACTCCCTTTGGGGGCCATTTTAATTCAAACTACCACATATACCCAAATGAGTGTCCTTTGGAGAAGACTAATTTTTTTCCTTTTCTTCTTTTATTTATTCTTCTGACATATTATATCTTCACTACAGTTTCTCCTCCCTCCACTCCTTCTAGCCATTCCCTCCACCTCCTCTCTCTCCCAGATCTATTTTTTCTTCCTTTACCTTCAGAAGAGGGCAGGTGTCCTAGGCATATCCACCAAACATGGTATATCAAGTCGTAATAAGACTAGGCACATCCCATCACATTAAGGCTGGACAAGGAAACCCAATAGGAGAAAATAAGGCCTAAAAGAAAAGAAAAGAAAAAGAAAATAGTAAGAGACACCGCTTGATCCCATCCTAGTGTTAGTAGTCCCATAAGAAAGTTAGTTATAGCTAGAAACTAGAAACAACTTGGATGATCCACAACCAAAGAATGGATAAAGAAAATGTGGCACATTTACACAATGGAGTACTTACTACTCAGCTATTAAATCAATGGCATCATGAAAATTTCAGGCAAATTGATGGGAAAATGGGGTAGTTTTCTAGTTTCAAATGGAACTAGAAAAATCATCTTGAATGAGGTAACTCAGAACCAGAAAGAGACACATGATTTCTACTCACTTACAAGTAGATATTAACTAGAAAGTAAAGACTAATCATGCTACAATACACAGACCCAGAGGGACTAATTAACAAGGCTCAAGGGGGACATTCAGATCACCCTGGAGAAATAGAGCAGATTTCAGAGGTGGACTGAGGGCAAGTGGTGATGGGAATGGGAAGGATGAGGTGTATGGTAGAGGGGCAGAGTGCATGAGAACTTGAGTTTGGAACTCCAGCATCCATGTAAAAAGTCTGACAGGACAGTCTGAACTGTAATTCTAGAGCTGAAAGGCAAGTGGTAGGAGGGACCCTGGAGTTTGCTGGTCAAGAACTTGCTAAACTGCTTAGTTTAACCTTCAGGGAGAGATCCTCTCTAACCAAAGAAAGTAGGGAGAGATTGAGGAACATTGATTGAGGAGAGATTCTGACATTGATGTCTAATTTTTACATACTTGTGCATATGTATATTCTTGCACCTTCATACTTACAGAAATGTGCCCACATAACTTCCACACATGCATACACTTTAATGAGAATACAGAGATTTAGTAGGTCACTAAACATGATTTTAATGTCCTGTGGAAAGCTGTAGAGTTGGTTGCTGCTGTGGATTTGAGTGTGTAAAGTTTCTTTATATTTGTTTCTTTAACCTGAACAATAACTTATAAAAATTTTATCTTCCACACAGAATTGATTTAGAATAGGCATATGTCACTATGTAAAACCTATTTTTCTCTTTGAATGCTTTTATTTATCTATGTATACTACATGACCAAAACTATTAGGAAAGCCAAAAAAAAAAGATGTTTTCATGAAATGTTTCTTAAAGTCCTAAATTTCATTGCAATGAAAATTTATGCTCTAGGGTTCAGGATATTTGAGCATGAGATACAAAGATTGGCAATGAGTTGGCATTGAATTTATATTAAGGATGATTCATTTGTGATGCATTTGCTTTTCACTTTACCAACCATTAAACATAATTTTATAGAAAAGACCTAGCTCAAGTTGGAAGTGGAGAAGCAGTCCCTTTTGTTATATTCTATTCTTAGTTGCAATTACCAGTGTCATTAATTGAATGCATACATTTTCTCAAACCAATAAAACCTACCCATTATAATAACTTATCAAAAATTGAAAGTACTAAATTATCTATTTGATTCTTTAATGAGTTACAATAGTTTTTTAAATTAATTTTATATATGGGAAAAATCAAGTATTACTAGTAAAACACGCCATGTGTAACATCACTTCTGCCAATGCCGAATCATGCCAAGATACTGTTCATTCAAGTTTCACTTTAGTATAGTTTTGATCCAAGAGCTAACAGCACAAATGTAATCTTGTTAATAGGTAAACATTTTTCTGCTACTGACAGACTATTCCCATATCCCACATCATTTTTTATTCTCTAAATACTTCTTGAAATGAGTAGAATTTTTTCTTTGTCACAATTGAATGATTAGAAAGGTGGAACTTGGGGAAAACCTTCATAAATTAACAAAATGACAAATCAGGAGAAGAGTGCTGGTAATTTTGTGGTTTTTTTTCCCATTTAGTAAAGAATGTGGTTTTATACACACATTACAAGAATCAGTATTTACTATAAGCCTTGGAGAAGTCATAACCTATCTCATTATCAGGTATTTTGGTTTATGCCTGGAATGTAGACACTGGAGGTAACTTACTGTATTGAAGACAGCACTTGCTCACATAGACCTTAGTGGAAAACCTGTCTGATAGAAACAATTCTATAAAACCAATAAAACAAGCCATATCTCTGAAATAAAAGAACAATGAGAAATAGTCAGGGGTGATAAATATGAATGTCCTCAGTATAGTCTTGAATTTATTCTGTACGAACAAATGTCTTAAAATTTGTGTAAAGTTATAGACTTTGTATCTATTGTATTTTTATAGTTTCTGATTGGATAGGTATGTTTGCAAAATAATGACTTTTATCATGGTATATGTCCAGACACCTGAAATTATTGGTGTTTTTCTGGTTGGGATCATAGGACTTTAGGCATGAAAAGATGATAACTCACAGTATCCTTGGTATTTTGGTTTTTGTTCTATTTCTGAATATGTCTCAGATAAGCAGTAAATTAATCATACTTTGTTGTGTCAAGACTTAAATATGTTCTGAGAAGCTACCTATTCTTTTGAACTGACAAACTATTCTCATTTAACAATGCTTTTTATCGGTCACTTATTGCATACCAGGTACATACTAGGCATAGCATTAAGGTTTTGTTTTTGTGACAACTACGTATTTTTGCATAAATATTATCTGAAATTTATAAAAGGTCTCATAGATATATTTTAAAATACTAGGTATGATTTTTTATGAGAGAAATGTGTATGTATACATAAAAAGACTGTGACCAGATCTGCTACTTTATTGATTAGCTCTATAATAAAATCCTTTCCTGGTCTGGCAGATGACAATTTAAAAGCACAAATCTATTGGATGAAATGCTGAGGGCTGAAACTAGAAGCAGATGTACATTTCGACAGCATCAAAATGGCAAAAAAAAAAGAGCAGAAAGAGAGGGAAATCATACAATGGGCTCTAATATTCACTTATGATCTTACATGATTTTGTCTTTGAAAGATCTCTGCTTTTCCTTTCGTCTATGAACCCAACTCCTGGCTCACAGCTAGGTCTTCTCTTATACTGATTTCTCATTTGGCTGCTAATTGTTTTCTTACAAGTGTCCACTAAAAAAAAATCTCTTTGGTGTGTCCACATTTCACTGCTGTTTTTCTCCTTTCTTTTCTTACATTTTTTAATTAAAATTTATTTTTGTGCACTACATTTTGACTTTAGAACATGTTTCCCCTTCCCCAAATCCACCCAGTTGTTCCTCCCTTCCCTACCTACCCAAATTCATTTTTTGTCTCCCTTCCTCACTTTCTATCCATGCAGCCCTTTCAAAAACAGGCAATGAAAGTCAAAATGGAGCCCAGAGAAGTGGGATAGAACCAGATAAGCCTGGAAAAATGAGAATAGTCAATTCTGATATACTCATAAATCGTTGCCCAGCCCAAATGTCACCAGAGGCTTCGCCCAGCAACTGATGGAAACAGATGCAGAGCCCCACAGCCAAACGTTAGGTGGACCTCAGGAAATCCCATGGAAGAGGGGGAGGAAGGATTATGGGAGGCAGAGGGGCCTTGGACATCAGGGGAAAACATAGATTCAACAACCTGAGCTCATGGGGGCTCATGGAGACTGAACTGCTAACCAGAGAACTTGCATAGAACTTACCTGGGTCTCTGCAAATGTGTTGCAGTTGTGTGAATGGTCTTCTTGTAGGATCACCAGCAGAGTGAGTGGGGGCTGGCTCTGACTCTGTTGCCCGCTCTTGGGACACATTCCTCCTGCTGGGTTGCCCAGCCCAGCTTTAACAGGGGAGCAGGTGCCTAGTCTTGTTGCTATTTGATATCTCCTGACTGGCTGATGTACATGGAAGGCCTGCAGTTTTCTGAAGGGAAGGGAGAGCAAGTGGATGTGGAGGAGTGGGGGTGGTTGGGGGGAGAGACTGGAGTGAGAAGATGGAGGGAGGAGAAACTGTGATCAGGCATGGGATATTGATTAATTAAAAAGATAAATAAAAATAATAAAGGGTACACTAGAAAATTGAATTTCTAGAATAAACATTTATGTAAATACAAAAAAAAAACCAAAATCCTGTAGCAAATGGTGTCTGTTTTGTGTTGACCAGCTACTCCTCTGCATGGGCCTGTCCTAGGCTGTGATTATTGTTTGCACACAAGACTTGATGAGGTTCAAACCAGACGAATTCCAGTACTGAGACCACAAAATTCCCACCACTAAATGAAAGGTGTTTCTAATTGATACCTGCTGGGAAAGGGAAAATCAGGTTTTTTCCATGAAATGACTCTGTTATTATGAGTCAACGTTACTTCTCACATGGATGACTATAAGCTATTTTAACTGGCACTGCTTTCTCCAGGCTTCTCTATAATTCAACCAGTTCAGCACACCGAAGCATTAGTTATCTTTCATAAAACACACATTGTAGGTTTTTTTTTCCTATTTCTTTGTGATTTTTTCCTAATTCTAATTCTTTCTGCCTAGCTCCCAAATAAATTCATGGAGACTTAATTTTACTTATGAAAGCCTGGTCAGCTTTTTAAAAATTATCCCATCTACTTTTTGCCTCTGGGCTTTTACCTTTCTCTGTTCTATATAATCTTTTCCTCACTTCACAGCTGGCTGTATGGCTGAGTGGCGGAACCATGGCATCTTCCTTTCTGTCTCCTTTCTTTGCTCTCCCCTCTTCTTCTCCTCTTTATTCTCTCTGAATATTAGCCCCTCCCATCCTTTGTCCTGCCTAGCTATTGGCCATTCAGTTCTTTATTAGACCAACCAGGTGTTTTAGACAGGCAAAGTAACACAGCTTTACAGAGTTATACAAATGCAGCATAAAAAATGTGACATATTTTGCATCATTAAACAAATATTCCACAGGATAAACAAATGTAACAGATCTTAAGCTAATATTCTGCATCACATTGATGTATGTTCCCTGTTGCATGGGGTCTTACTGCTATTGACACTCAAGATACCAACACCTTTATCCTTATCTTTCTAATTTTTCACTCGGTAGTTTTCTGACTCTGTGTTCCTGTCCCCAAAGTGTGTTGCCCAGGTCCCAAGTGTGCTGTCACCATGGCAAACAGTTCAGGCAGTAGAGTAGCCTAGAACGTCAATTTTTGAACATGGATTGTTCATTGTTGATCTTGAGGATATCACGAGATTTGTAAGTCAATATACTATGTGATCAACAGAATGTAATCCGAAAATTCTGATCATTTCCTTTGCTTCAATAGTCCTTTGACATAGAACTCCGAACTTCTTATGTCTTTCATTTGTTTAACTCTACAATTCTATGTATACACTTCAAATATTTAGTAGCTTGTCATTTAAAATGTATTAATTTAGTAGTGTATGTGTGTGTGTGTGTGTGTGTGTGTGTGTAAGTTAGAGAGGATTTGGGCCTCTCCTGCCACCTTGTGGGATTCAGACATCAAACTCAGTTCTTTGGCCTGAAAGCATCTTCTTTACCCACTGAGAATGCCACTGACTGATGTAAAATATTCAGGCTACATGTTTTCCACACTATGGGATAAAGTTGTTCAACTCAATGACTGGATTGTTTACGACTTTGTCTCCTGTCACAGAAGTGCTACTCAAAAATATTTGTGAGTGCGAAGTGAATAAATGTGTGCTGAACCTGGAACTTAGCACTCTTTAGGGACTCTCTGTCGTCTATCGGCCACCTTCTTACTGCTTGCCCCTCTAGGTCTTCATGGTGGCCTGTCTCTGTCTTAGAATTTCACTTTGTGACCCTCTCAGTGATGGGACGCACTTCCAGGTATTTCATCATCACATTAGTTTTTAAAAATGTTGAAGATAATGATTTCCCTCTGGTAAGTCATTATATATGCCCATTATGCAAATATAGATGTACAAATCTAAATATTTGCATAAATGTTTATATACCAAGTATATGTGTATATGTATATATTAGTTTAATTCCATTTAAGCTTTAAATAACTACAACTAATTATTATCTTCATTTAACTGACGAGAAGGTTGAAGTTCAATGATGATGGTTTTGAAGTACAGATGTTTGCACTCACCTGGGTTTTTGTTTTGTTCTTTCATTATACTTAGGGAAAAAAATTAGTGGCTGGAATTTAAGCTGACTTGAAAATCTGTTATTATTTATTGCTAGCATAGTGTTCCCAGTTTACAGTCTAAAACACTGTTATGAAAGAGGATTTCCTATAAACCAGAATGCATGAAAACAGAATAGTATACCATGGAAGATGAAAGGTTCACCACAGGATGATATTTGACCAGGTTCTCATAACAGTTTAGCAATGACAACAACTGCCATGTTTAACTTACAAAAATGGAAGATAATCACTCAGTCAGACCTGTGCCATTCTGCTAGTTAGATAGCTATGTGATAGGCTCTGACCTGGCAACACACTTGGCTTAATAATCTCCACAAAGCCATCATGAGTCCTGTGGTTTTCACCTCTGCTTGCTTGCAGCAGCTATGTTTCTGTGTATATCCTCAGCAGAATGCAGGATTCTCTGTGTAAAGCTGGATGGGGACCAACACATGGAAGCGTGTTCTCTATCTGAAAAAATGCTCCGCTTGAAAAAGAAAATTACCCTTCTCACTGAGGGTAGCCAGCTCTCATTCTGAAACTGGGGGTGTGACTCCATGTGGAGCAGAGTTTTTGACTGTTTTGAGGTTGGATTTTTGATCTTTCTCCCATCTGAATTTGTAAACAAAACCTTTCTCTCTGGGCCCAAAAATACTTACTGAGAATCTCGCCAAGAAAGACTGAGTCTTCCAATGTGCTGAGTATAGTTGGCCAGATTCAAGAATATTTTGGACTGGAAGTGACAACTAGGTGCCAGAAACACAAAGAACATACACATTTCCTCTGATTCCACTCATTTGTGCATAAAATATGGATTGTGTGGCTGTGAATCAAAGCGATGCAGAAAAAGTGGTACAGCTTCTATGGCATTTAAAGCCAGAGACTAGTTGCTCACTTTGTGGCACTCAAGGTTTTATTCACAGAATACCCTTCTCGTTCAGTAACTTTTGATCTTTGTGGGTTCAAATAATATTATGTTGAAATCATTCGGTGTTACAATAGTTCCACATCTTCCTCAATTAGATTTAAGACATGTAGAATGATGTTAGTTTTAACCCATGAAAAGATCATTTCACTCATAATATCACAGCCCTTAGAAAACACTATTGAGACATTTGAAAATAAGTAATTGTTTTGTCAAAAAATGCTGATGCACCTTTGACTTTGCTGTTTTATAGTGGTTTTCAATTTTTAAAATTCATTTGCATCTGTTAGTGTTTTTTCACTAATTTGAAATCAAGCCACAGTCTTTGAGCATCTACTTTGATAGGTAAGTCGATGGCATCCTCATTGCAGTCATTTGAAGCAGAGTGGACTATTTTATGCTCTGAGAAAAGGTAAATGATGTATGCAGAAATTAAACTATGCAGCCAGGATCAGCTAATCATTGTAAGTAAGGATCTTCATATTTCAAAAATCCTTTTTGGGGGGATTTTTTTTGATATCCTATAGCTAGAACAAACTCCCCTAAGAATTAGTACCAACCTTGGCTACAGTCAAAATATTTAGTAACACAACAGAAAATCATCAGCTCTGAGTAGAATCAAGAGTGCTGTACAAATGAGATATTAGAAAAGGTCCAAATTATTCACAGCTGCTGTCTATTGAGCAACAAATGAAACTATTTTCTTTTATTTTGACCCATTTATGTTTACATACCTCCTCACAAAAGTCATGTAGTACATAATACAAGGTGTAAGCCACAACTTCTAATGGTTCCAAAACAAGGCCTATGCAGATATAAAGTCAGAAACCCATTTCTACCAATGTGCCTTTCCAATGCAATTCAAGCTTGAGAAGCATTGATCAATTTATGCAGGTATTTATGGCCAATGTTTCCCCTGAATGCTTCTCAGGTATTTCACCAACATGTTATTGTCATAAAAATCTAGGGAGAATTAATGATATCTTTCACTATGGTTTGAAATGTCAGCCAGGGGTAGTCGTGCATGTTTTCCTGCATGGAAGATAATATTTTCTCCCAATATCTATGTGATTGTCTTTTAAAATAGCAGTTTCCTTGCAATTCCATTTTCTTCATGGATCCTAAAATTATCTTGCCATTGATGTGAATCTTAAATGACATTGGGGTTTTCAGTGTGTACTTGCGAAAATGCAATTGCATTTGTGAGTCACTCTGTTTCTTTTCGTGGAAGAAATAAAATTACAGTTGTCTATGGATTAAAGAAGCTTCTTTATTATTTGCCACCTCTTCTAGTTAAACAAATTCTCAGGTCATGTAGACTGCATGTGTGATCATTAAAGAAGCTATTAGCTGAGACCATCTAAGCTTATCTCATTTTTAGGTAAGCTCTTCCTGTTTTGTAAGGGCAGGGTTTCTGATACTGTATTATTTCTCAAGGAAAATGCGTTGATATTTACAATATTTGGTCTTTGAAATGCACAAAGCTTGCTTTTGTCATCAGTGTCTACTATGATACCCTCTTACTGAGATGCACAGGGCATACACTTAGGATTCAGTCAAAAGCCTACAGTAACAATATGGCATTCATAGCTGTGTGGTATAAAATAATGTCCTGTATTTATCCCTCCCTTCCTTTCCCCTGTACTCCCCTCCCTTCTACTTCTCTCTCCTCCTCTCTGTTCACTCCTCCTTCTTTAACATTCTCCCTCTCCGTTTCTTTCTCTTTCTCCTCCTCATCTTCTTCCTCTCCCTTTGCTTGTCTGTTACATAAAATTT
The DNA here is from genome assembly GCA_001685075.1 of Bramus lutescens. Classification (NCBI taxonomy): domain Eukaryota; kingdom Metazoa; phylum Chordata; class Mammalia; order Rodentia; family Cricetidae; genus Bramus; species Bramus lutescens. The sequence goes on along the minus strand of LOEQ01010674.1, from coordinate 37,708 downwards.
AAAAAAAAATCTCAAAGAAGTGAAAGAGACTAGTGAACTAAAATACCCATCACCCATAAAAAACCTTCTAGGGCTTCATATCCTGCAGCCAGGCAAGACTTCCAGTAGTGGTATTGGAACCCCAACCCAGCCATAGAATCTCTAACTTACATTTTTCCCTGCCCACAAAATATCATGGACAAAGGAGGCACAGAAATTTTGAGAGTGACCAACCAATGTCTTGCTGAGCTTGAGACCCATACTATGAGAGGGAGCACACCCTTGACAATGCCTTGAGTACCAGGACCAAGAGGCTGGACAGTGAAGAGACCTAGAAAAGAATCACATATTACAGGCAAAATGAAAAGAAGTCAATGAAATGATTCCTAATGATATTCTGATAAACTCAGAGATTGTCACCCAGTCCAGTTGTCACCAGAGAGGCTACACCCAGCTACTGATGGAACAGATGCAGACACCCAGAGCCAAACATTAGGTGGATCTCAGGAAATTCTGTGGCATAGGGGAGGAAGGATATGGGAGCCAGAGGCGCCATGGACACCAGGGGAAAACAGAGTCAACCTACCTGGGTTCCTGGGAGCTCATGGAGACTGAACTGCTAAGCAGAGAGCTTGCATGGGACTGAACTGCAACATGTGTTGCAGTTGTGTGAATTGCTCTTTTTGTAGGACCACTGGCAGGATGAGCGGTGCCTGACTCTAACTCTGCTGTCTGCTCTTCAGACCTTTTCCTCCTGCAGGGTTGCCTCGTCAAGCTTGAATAGGAGAGGAGCTGCTTAGTCTTGTTGCATCTGACTGATACACATGGACGGCCCAGTTTTTGAAGGGAAGGGAGAGGGAGAGGATGGGAAGCAGTAGGGGAGGTTGTGGGGAGGGATTTGGAGGATAGGCAGGAAGAAGCCGAAACTGTTATCTGACTGGGAAAAGTTAAATAATTAATTAATTTAAAAATCTTTTAGTCCTCTTTATTTTTAACCATCCTTAGATGAATTGGTAATATATCCTCATCTTATTCTTTAATAGTTCATATTTTATTTCTACAACATTATAATGTGAGTTTTAAAACTTCAGTGACTATATATTTACTAAATATAACACATGATTTTTTTCCTTATATCACTGGATATGTAATTATTATTAAAATAGCCCTGATAGTTGTTGTAATAAGGAGCAGACCGCATCCTTCCGCCCTGCTCGCTTATACCCGAAATAATTACAGGGAGACTCTATTCATTTAAACACTGACTGGCCCATTATTTCTAGCCTCTTATTGGCTAACTCTCACATCTTGATTCAACCAATTTCTATTAATCTGTGTAGAACCATGAGGTCGTGGCTTACTGGGAAAGATTAAGCATGTCTGAACTGGCAGCTGGCTCCATGGCTGCTCCCTGCCTGCCTCCTTTCTCCCAGCATTCTGTTCTGTCTACTCCGCCTATCTAAGTTTTGCCCTATCAAAAGGCCAAGGCAGTTTTATTTATTCAACCAATGAAAGCAACACATAGAAAGAAGACCCTCCTACACCAGATAGTTGCACCAACATTTCTACTTGATGTGTTCAAATTATGACCATCAGCACACACGTTGCATTTATTTAGATGTCTGATTATATCTGAGTTTTATGTTTCTGCCTATTATCTTTCCACTTTTACTGTTTTCTTATAGCTTGTACATGGAATGAAACAAGCCATTGCTGAATATGTCTGTCACTTTCACGAGCTTGCTAACTGTTTTCTTGTAATGTTTACCAGCATCATCCACCACTCCTTTTATTTCTAGAAAACTGATGCACTGTGGATTGGATTCTTTGTGTCTTGTCTGAGCATGCAGGAGTAATACATAATGCATAGTTGTTTCCTTTTATGTATGTATGGTGCTGTCAGTTTTATGACTGTTCAGAAAATAATCCCTTATGATTGCTCCTTCCTTCAGCCCTCATAAGAGAAGTATATGTACCCACTGTATCTTATTGAATTTAGTTAGACAATGGTCTGTCAGAGTCTGCAGGGTGTGCTGGGAGACAGCATAGCATAGTGTGCTAAGGCTTTGGATGTGTTGGCATTTTCCAAGCCCCTTTTGAACTGATGTCTTCTCCATGGAAATTCCATAGTTCAAATGGTGCTACTATTTTAGTCTTAGGTTACAGATTGGGATGATACAAGTCAACCTGAATCTAAATTCACAGTTTGGACCTAAGCCCAGCTTAGGACCCACTGACTCTCAGACCCATACTTCCTTTTACATGACTAAGTGATAAGTGGACAAGGCTGTAAATTACTAGACTGGAGAGTTGTTTGTTGAACAGCTCTACTCCATCAAAACTTCAATGCTGTAAACATAAATATTGATTCCTTGATTGAGGTCTGAGTCAGATTGCTTCCTCCTCCTTTAACTTAATATTTTGTGATTGATATTTTACAATTGATGTGCACTCCTTGAATGCTTCAGTTTTTAGAGGTTAAAATATGATGATATGTTTGAATTCCTTATTCAGGTATTGTTCCAAGAGTGGTACTCCAGACACAACACTAAATTATGCACCATAAAAAGGACAAACTTTTTTTTATCCTTTCACTTCATTTACTAGCTTTAAGAATAAACTACTCCAGGTTGGTCTACAATGTGAGTTCCAGGACAGCCAGGACTGTCACATATAGAAACCCTGTCTCAAAAATCAAATAAATAAATAAAAGAAAAATGAAAAGAAAAAAGAATACAGTACTGACACCCTCACACCCTTCCATAATGCCCAATGTGCCCATGGATTCCTGTCATTATAAGATATATCAACCCTTGTTTGACGCCATCCTGCCCGTTTTTGACATCAGTCCTCTTGATTTTTTTAATTATTTTATTTTATTACTTTAAAAAACACCAATCCAAATTCCCGCTTTCTCCCCTCCTCCCACTCGGGATAAACTTATTTAAATCAATTTAATTCTATTAAACATAGTTTGAGGCATCAAATTTTGTTTTTCTAAAAGTATATATTTTTTTAAAAAATAGAAATCATGCCTTTGATTTACAGAGTCAGGGAAATAAATGACAGTAAAAATTCTGTAAAGAACAGAGTCAAAGGAGTGGTGCTGAGTGCCATGAAATCTTCAGGTAGATATACAGTGCATGAGCCAAAGGACATACCATCAAACAATGACTCAACTGTAGGAGCTCTAGCCCTACTAATGAAGTATCGATAGCCATCAAGCTATTGGCTTTCTTAAGTAATACTAAAAGATCTGAGAGTACCTAACTCTATTCCATTCTAATTATATTAACAAATTACAAAACGAGAATTCAAATTCTATGTTTCTAATATTCTCCTTAAGAATCTGCAAATAGAATTACTGTTTTCCTTACAAATGTTTCTTGACTCTCATTATATTTCTAAACAGAATAGGAAAAAAAGCCACAAGTTAAGAGTTTCATTTAAGAACATTGCATCCAATGGGATTGTAGAACTAAACAGATTATACACGAAGGTATTAGAGATATACCACGTCCATGTGCTTAATTCACTGCAGTAATAATCTGCTCACTGAATTATTTAACACATCTTTTTGTAAAAGGCTTTGTGCATTTGGACCTGAGTATGAGCAGATGAGATCGTACATTTATTTTATTTAAAACAAAATGGACTGGAAGAGCCCTTTAGTCTATAAAACAGAAACAGACTAAAAGAAGGTGAATAAAATATTGAGAAAATGAGTAAGGTTCAGTTTTTGAGACACTCCCCTCCTCCTCCTGCTCCTTGCTCACTTGGGCTTAACTTTAGTGGTCTTAGCTCAGGAATGCTATTGAGGAAAGCCTCCTATACTGAAGTGGTTATGCTCTTTCACCAAAACATCCAAACAAATGTGTATTTTCAGGTACTTACATTGCATTCTATCTCTGTTGATGATGTAGTCTAATATGTCCCTGCTACCATGAATGAATTATTAGATGAACATCAAAGTATAAGAATTTGAATTTGCTTTGTGTGTCAGGATAGCTAACCCATCTGGGAGGCCTTTGTTTGACATTTGTCTGACCTAAAGAGATGTAGAGGGAAGTTGTCCAAAGTGTTGAGGGTATTTCTTTGCTACTCCTAGACTTTATAATTTTAATGATTTGCGATATATAGAAAGTTAATAGTATGTGACCAGTATGTTGCCATTGTCATGAATAGTATTATCACATATTCATAATAAATCATGGCTGAAACTCAGCATCTTTACTGTGATAAAGATAAATGACTTAGGAAGAACCATTGTTGAAATAGTCATCATAAATAATTCTTTAGCTAGTTCTACCTCTGACATACTGAGATGGGAAAACTAAGATGAGGAAAGAGTCCTCGTATTACTACATTGCTCCTAAAGATGGCTTCTACACTTCCCCATAAGTCCCTGCAATTGAGGATCTAGCCAATCCTAGTTTGGCCATATTTAATGCTTTGTTGCTAAAAAATAAATTTTTCTAAAATTTAATAATTTAATGCAGCAACCACATTATTCTCATGCCATGATTTCTCAGGTTTCTACATCACCTGATATTAACCAAAGGAATCAGAGGCCCTGATAACAACCAGGTGCTCAACTTCTTTGAAAAACTCAAAGTGGTTAACACGTGGCCAGTCTACTAACAGCTAAGAGGGAGTAGGACATCAAATGGGTGACTTTTTTCCCATCCCCTTTGTCACATGCATCATCAGTGTCTGTCCCTCCTCATGACCTCTCTGCACACTTAACAATCAAGCTAGAGCTGCACTCTGGAAACCCAAGCACGTCCAGAGGACAGGAAGCCTTCTTAGTACATAGACCACAAACAGATGCTTTGGCTGCATTCTCTGTACAGATTCAGCATTGTCTGGGGGCATTTTAAGGATTTGAATAGGCTACACTGTTGCCAACTGTGAAGAGTAATCACCAGAAGAGCAAAGGCTCCCTTTGAATTAGTGAACTTGAGTAGAAAGAATATTGTGTTTTCCTGACAGCCTACTCAGTTATTTTTCTTATGGATGTGACCAAACATCTGACAACAATCTTTCTCTCGAGAACAACTCAAGAGAAGAGACTGACCAGTTATACATTGGATGCTTCTACAGTATATGCCTCCCAGAGATCTGCTACAATAGCTCTTAAATATTTATTGGCATTTATTATCTTATTAAAAATGGTCATAGAGGTGGAAGAGAGGCTGAGGGCAAAGCCTAGGACTTAAACCTGTCTGGAAGTTCAGTGTCTCTCAAGGTTCTTCACTGAGGGATTTTGATGAAAGCTTCAGTATGCAGAAATGATTGGTTAGAGTACTGATTATAAGGGATCTACGCCTCCTCCAGTCTCTTCCCTACCCCAGAGGCTGAAGAGTAGAGCTAAAATCCTCCAATCTATAATAATCTAGTTGGTTTCCTTGGCAACCCTCTCACTGTCCTTCAGGGCTTCAAAAAAGCAACATCCTTAGCTTAAACTCAACCAGGAACTGAAGGATCTTCTCATGAGAAAATAAAGACGCTGTTTCCTTTTTATCTGTTCAGAGAGTATAAGGGTTTACAACATTCTGATCAGGAACAAGAGAGTAATGGCTATAGATATTTATTATATAACAATACATTATGTATTCTTGTTTTCAGCAGGTTCCCTTTCTTGCCTAGAATGCATCTTAATGAAGCTATACACTACACTTTTCCAACATAGAGCCATGATCTGCCATGGCATGGGGTTTATTCACTGGGCTGATACCAAGGACTAATTGAGTGTGTTATCATCTTCAAATCCTTCTATGTGAAGGCAAGCTGACCCAATTCCAAGTTTGAGCATGCCATCTCCAAAATTGCCATCAATCATCGTTTCCTTTCTGCTCTACAGAGAGAAATCTTCAGACAGATTTCAAATGGCATTGGTTGGGCTTTTATGCATTGAAACTGCCTTCTAAATACTTCAACATTGATCATCTGCCAGACCATGATAACTTTCATTAGAAGACAAAATGAAAGCTTTTGTAGAAAACATGTTTAAATACTTCTGCATGTCTCTAGCCCATCTAACACTGAATCCTTGTCTTTTTAAAATATATTTTATGCTTTATGAGAAGTAGCAAAGATTTTCTGTCTCTTTAAAGATACATTATTAAGAAACCACCATACTAATTTGTATGGAGATCGTATGTTGTAAGGAGGCTGCTTGTTTATTCCTGACTGCTCAGCCCTGAAATAATCACACAGAAACCATATTATTTGCAATACTGTCTGGAAAATAGCTTAAGCATATTTTTGGCTAACTCATATCTTAAATTAACTCATCTCATTAATCTGTGTATCATCATGAGGCTGTGGCTCACAGGGTAAAGTTCTACCTTCTGTCTCCAGTGGGGCTACATGGATTTTCACTGACTCCATCTTCTTTCTTCCAGCATTCAGTTTAGTTTTCATGGCCCAGCTCTGTTCTTTTCTGCCCTGCTATAGGCCAAAGCAGTTGCTTTATTAACCAATGGTATTCAAAGCATACAGAGGGGAATCCCATATCACCTACCCTTTTCTGTTTAAATAAAATGGGAAGTTTTAACTTTAACACAGAAAAATTATATAAATGGTATAAAGCAAGAATTATAGTTACAATATTTATATCTGCTTTATTTTTTATCATAACTAGCAAAATACATAGCTATAACTATCTATTCTTCAACTCCATCAACAGAAGGATGCAATGTTACTTTAGTAAACAGGAAGTGCACTGTAAGCAACTTCCAAAACTCTAGAACCAACAGAGATATCTTGCTGCCTGGACAGTCACCCACTGTTCTTCTGTATCATTAGAGCACCCATATTCAGCTTATAGGCCCATAGTGTCCAGCAAACTTATCCATGAAGCCGGAAATTTGGAGATCTGTTCTTCCTAGTAATGGCAAAGTACATCAGTCACTTACTTTTGTGTCCTGCAGAATGTCTGGCAGACTCTTTCATGATGCAGGAAATTTCAAAGACACCTATATTGGCTGTTTGTCAGTCACTTTCTTCTCATTTTTCTGTGGGTCCTGCATGTCCAGTTCATAAAGCATGACATCAAGCAGTCCAGGCAAACTCCATAAGGATCATTTTTGATACCCATTATCCTCTTGAAGTAGATTGGTGGTACCAGGAGCAAATGTGTCTCACTCTCATGAAAAGTCTTAAGTTCATATAATTTTTTAAAAGCCATATTCTGAAGGTCTTTGAAAGGTTGGAAGATTATCTAAATAACTGAACTATATCTCTATATATTTAGAAAATCTAACATGACTCCAAGCTTGACTATTATAAATATATTAACCTATATTTCTTCATTATATATTACATTTTTAAATGAGCTGCACAAACACAATAGCTTAATCAAGAGCAGAAATGTATATAAAACAAAATTGACCTAAAATTTGTATTAACAGACCAAGATATATACCAATGCTAAGTATTCATTTCTATAGAATATCTCCCTTTAAATATAAACAAACATTTATAAACAATATTTGGAAATATGGGCATAGTTCTCTCCAAACTGCTTTCTGCATTTTGTTGAGCAAAGTATTTGCAGAGGTGTATATGATGACCATTTTGGGGGTCTTGGTCCATCACACCACAGTAGTATGGAAGGAATCCATCAGTTATAATCTTCTGTGGAAATAAAAGAATAACCTCTTTTCCAAAGCAACACATCCTTAGACTCAAATCCGAAGCTAAGAATCCTTTAACACACACACACACACACACACACACACACATCATGCACACACACATATATATATATGTTTAACTTAATAGTCCCCAGAATCAAATGTCTCTCTGCAGTAAAATTCATAAAAATACAATAATATACATAGTTTATGTATATTTCACATTAACATGGCTTATTTTTCTTTAATCCTCTTAATCTATGACTATCTGTATTGTCTCTTTAAAGACTTTACCTTTAAAAAAAAACATTTACTCAGCTCTGAAACCATATTATTTGCAATACTCTTTGGCCAATAGCTTAAGAACATTTTTGGCTAACTCATATCTTAAATTAACCTATCTCCATTAATCTGTGTATTGCCATGAGGCTATGGCTTGCCAGGTACTGTTCTGACATTTGTTTCCGGTGGGGCTACATGGCTTCTCACTGACTTCATCTTCTTTATCCCAGCATTTAGTTTAGTTTTCCCCACCTAGTTCTCTTTTCCCTTCTCTGCTATAGGCTCAAAACAGTTTCTTTATTAATCAATGTTATTCATGGCATACAGTGGGGAATCCTACATCAGCTCTACAAGTTTTCACTCCCACCAGTAATGGAGTTTTTTTTTTCCCTTACTGTGCATCCTCTCCAGAATAAGTTATCATTGGTGTCTTTAATTTTAACCATTCTGTCTGATGTGATGCTATCTCAGAGTTATTTTGATTTGTATTTCCCCAATGGCTAAGTGTGTTGAGAAGTTTTTTTTTTCAAATCAAAAACTTTTTAAAAATTTTTTTAAAAAACTACCATTTTACATGGCATATCCTTTTGTCACTCCTTTCCCTCATCCTGCTCCCTCCACTTTCCCCACCCCCACAACCCACCTCCATTCACACCTCTGGGAGGGTAAGGCCTCCCATGGGGAGTCACCAAAGTCTAACAAATTGCTTTGAGGCAGGACCAAGGCACTCCCCACTATATCTAAGCTGAACAAGGTATCACACAGGGAGAATGGATCCCAACAAGCCAAAACAAGCAGCAGGGATAAATCCTGGTCTCACTGCCAGTGGTTCCACAGTTTGCTCCAGCCACATAACTATCACGCACATTCAGAGGGCCTAGTTTGGTTTTATACTGGTTCCCTCATTGTCAGGCTGGAGTTGGAAGGTTTCCATTAGCTCAGGTAAGCTATTTCAGTGGGTGTCTCCATCACTGTCTTTACCTCTTTCTATTCTCACTCTTCTCTCTTTGACTGGTCTTTGGGAGCTGTGGTTCATTGCACCTGCTTCCTTCAGTTGTTAGATGTAGATTCTATGATGATATTTAATATAGTAATCAGTCTGACTACAGGAAAAGACCAGTTTAGGCACCCTCTCCACTAATGCTTAGGGTCTTAGCTGGGGTTATCCTTGTGGATTCCTGCTGTGGAAGCACCTTCTGATCCTTCAACCAATAACCTTTAAGATACCAGCCACTTGGGTGTGGTCTCTTACACCATAAATGCAGCAGCTGCAAAGCTTGCACTTGCTCTCTTGCTTCTGGTTCTCACTTCCAGCTGCTAGACTCTGTTCCTGTTCCCCATCCTAGGACAGTGATCTGTAAGTCTCCCCTAAATAAATAACCCTTTATTATAAGCAATTCTGAACTAGTGTGGGATTATTTTGTATCTTCTCTCATCAGATTCCTGAGAATTTCTCTAGTTTTCTTACTAGCCCCATAGTGGCTCCCTCAATCAAGATATCTTATTCCTTGCTCTGCCTCTCTGTCCTTCCCTCATCTTGACTATTCAGTTTCCTTTAACTTTCCTCTTTCTTCTCCTCTTCTGCCTTCCCTTTCCCCACCAACCAATGTGCTCCCAGTTTTCTCAGGAGATATTATCTATTTCCCTTCCTCAGAGAAGAGCTATATATGTTTCTCTTAGGGTTCTTCTTGTTACTTAGCTTCTCTGGGGTTGTGGGCTAGAAGATCCTTCTCTATTGCTTACAGCTAGTATTCACCTATGAGTAGGTACATACCATGCTCATCTTTCTTGGACTGGGTTACCTTAGGATGATTTTTTCCTAGTTCATTTGTATGCAAATTTCAACATGTCATTGTTTTTTTAATTCCACCACATAGTACTCCACAGTGTAAATATATCACATTTTTTTTTATCCATTCTTCACTTGAGGGACATCTAGATTGTTTCCAGGTTCTGGCTATTATGAATAATACTGCTATGAACATAGTTGAATAAATGTCCTTGTAGTATGGTTGAGCATCCTTTGAGTTTGCCCAAGAGTGGTATCAAACCCCACACACTAATAGTAGGAGACATCAACACTCGACAGGTCAACCAGAGAGAAACTTAACAGGGAAATAAGAGAGCTAACAGATGTCATGACCCAAATGGACTTAATAGACATCTATAGAACTTTTCACCCAAATACAGAAGAATATACCATCTCCTCAATACCTCATGGAAGTTTCTCTAAAATGAACCACATTTATTCTCAGTAAGAAAATAAACTTCATCAGAAAAAAAAATGGAGTAACCTCCTGTATCTTATCGGATTACAATGGTTTAATGTCAGAATTCAACAACAACACTAATTGCAGAACCTACAAACTCACAGAAATTCAACAGTGCTCAATTAAATCATCCCTGGGTCAAGGAATAAATAAAGACTCCCTAGAATTCAAGGAAAATGAATGCACAAAACACTCAAATCCATGGGACACCGTGAAAGCGGTGCTAAAAGGAAAGTTCATAACACTAAGTGCTGCATAAAGAAAGTGGAGGAATGTCATACTAGCGACTCAACAGCACACCTCAAGGTTCTAAAACATTAAGAAGCAGATTCACATAGAAGGAGTAGATGACAGGAAATAATAAAATTGAGGGTCAAAACCAATAAAATCAAAAGCAAGAAAACAATGAAAAGAATCAATGAAACAAAGAGCTGGTTCTTTGAGAAAATCAACAAAAGAGACAAACCCTTATTCAAACTAATCAAAATGCAGAGAGAGAACAGCCAAATTGAGAAAATCAAAAATGAAAAAGGAGACATAATGACAGACACTGAGGAAATCTAGACAATCATTAGATCGTACTACAAAATTCTGTACTCCACAAAATTGGAAAATGTAAAAGAAATGAATAATTTTCTGGATAGGTACCACATACCAAAATTAAAACAAGACCAGGTGAACAATTTAAATAGACCAACAACCTACAAAATCATCCACCATGATCAAGTAGGCTTCATTCCAGAGATGCAGGGGTAGTTCAAAATATGAAAATTTATCAATGTAATCACAATAAATATAAATAAATAAAATAATAAATACAAATAAACTGAAAGAAAAAAAAACAAATGATCATCTCATTAGATGTTGAAAAGTATTTGACAAAATGCAACGTCCCTTCATGATAAAGATCTTGGAGAGATCAGGGATTTAAGGATCATATCTAAACAGAATAAAAGCAATATTCAGCAAACCAACAGCTAACATCAAAATAAATGGAGAAAAACTCAAAGACATTATGCTAAACCAAGAATAAGACAAGGCTGTCCACTCTCTCCATATCTATTCAACATAGTTTTTGAAGTTCTAGCTAGAGCAATAAGACAAAAGTAGATCAAAGGGATACAAATTGTAAAATAAAAAGTTTTTAAATGTCATTTGGCCACTTGAAATTCTTCTGTTGAAAATTCTCTGTTTAGATCTGTGCCTGATTTTTTAAATTGGATTATTTGGTATTATGATGTCTAGCTTCTTGAGTTCTTTATTTACTTTGGAGATCAGTCCTCTTTTTGATGTGGGGTTGGTAAAGATCTTTTCCCATTTAGGAGGCTGAAGAACATTGGAAATCAGACTACTTCAATACCCAGCCATACCATTCTTGGGCATATACCCAAAGGATGCACACTCATACTACAAAAACATATGCTCAACTATGTTTATAACAGCATTATTTGTAATAACCAGAACCTGGAAACAACCTAGATGCACCTCAACTAAAGAATGCTAAAGAAAATGAATACCTTTACACAGTGGGGTATTAGTCAGCAGTAAAAAAAAAATGACATCCTGAAATTTGCATGCAAATAGATGGAACTAGAAAAAGCCATTCTGAGTGAGGTAACCCAGATCCAGAAAGACAAACAAGGTATGTACTGACTCATAAGGAGATATTAGACTTAAAGCAAAGGATAACCAGCCTACAATCCATGACCCCAGAGAAACTAGGTAACAATGAGAACCCTAAAATAAACATACATGGATCCCCTGTGATGGGAAAATAGATAATATCTACTGAGAAAATTGGGAGCTTGTTGGTTGGGGGAGAAGGGAGGGTGGAAGGGGAAGAAAAGGAGAGAAGGGTACCAGGAGGAGAACATGAGGGAACAGGATGCTTGAGATTGGGGAAGGACAGAAAGACAGAGCAAGGAAAGAGATTATCTTCATTGAGGGAGCCATCATAGGGCTAGCAGGAAAACTGGCACTAGGGAAAAAAATTCCACAAATTCACAGTGATGATTCCAACTAAGACCCTAAGCATTAGTGGAGAGGGTACCTGAACTAGCCTTCCCTGTAATAATATTGATGATTACTAACTTAATCATCATCATATAGCCTTCATCCAACAACTGATAGAAGCAGTTGCAAAGATTCACAGCAGAGCACTTTACTATACTGAGTTCCCAAAGTCCAGTCATGTAGTGATGAGGTGAGCAGGCCTGCATTTCGTCCCGCCCGGTTCCTGCACAGCTAGCTTATACCCTGAAATAACAACATACAAATTGTATTCATGTAAGCACTGCCTGGCCCATTATATATAGCCTCTTATTGGCTAACTCTCACACTTGATTAACCCATTTCTAATAATCTGTGTA
>LOEQ01010674.1:0-21798 GCA_001685075.1 Bramus lutescens | reverse complement strand
GTGTGTGTGTGTGTGTGTGTGTGTGTGTGTATGTGTGTGTGTATGTGTGTGTGTTTGTGTGTGGTGTGTATATATATTATGTGTATATACATCACAATGAACACATGGAGAACAGAGGAAAACTTGTATGAGCCCATAATCTCCTTCTGCTATGTGGGATCTCTAGGCATTGTACTAAAGTTGTACTAAAGCTTGACGTCAAGGTCCTATACCTGCTGTGACATCTACCAGGTTCCATACTTATATTTATTGAAATATTATTTATGCAGAACATGGATTATAGGAGTGAAATTTGATAGTCACAAATTCAACATACTTATGTGGCCATCACCAAGCTTAAGAAAAAAATAATGTTCCCAAAACTATGAAACAGCCTGGCATTCTCTCTCAGTTACTACTTACCCCTGAAGTGCTAAAGGAAATCCTTTATTGAGTGATCAGAAGGAAATCCTATTACTAAATATGTCTGGCCCAGAAGACATCCTCAAAGAGAAAAAATTAATGGGTAAATCTGTAACAGAACAATTGAATATCACAGCCAAAGTTTTCCTGTAAAGTCAGCCTGTTTCTGGCACTAAGCTGACCAATCAGATCTACCATCATTTACAATTCCATGGGTATTGGCTTACTCTAACAGGATGGCTACTCCAATGGAGAAACCTCAGTTCATCATGTTATATACATTTTCTGTTTGGGAATTCTCTGAAGGCTTACACCATGGACAATTTTATTTTGGTCTGTCAACAGACTTTTCATGCCATGCCTGCTAGCAGACTTTTCTGTTTTCTACATTGATAAAGAAGTGTACTCTTTCACCTATGTAACAGTGTCTGCCCACAGGGATAACTGACAAACGTAAGCACTCTATCCAGCACTCCATACATGAATAGCCTTTCAGGGTTGAAAATGGAAGAAAAATATCCACCCAGTAAGGAACATTAACTCATTACTGGTAGAAATGAAAACTAACATTTACTATGGAAGTCAATATGAAGTTACCATAAAACTTTAAAAAGAGATGCAGCATATTATCGAGTTATAACACTCAATAGTATATCTTTCTGAGGATAGGACTTTATAATTTATTCTAGAGATACTAACTTCCCCATATCTATTACTGCTGCATTCACAGTAGCCTAGAGATGGAAAACAGCCTAGATGCCTATCAACTGAAATATAAATAATTAAAATGTTGATATTTACACAATGGATGATTATTAATATATTAATAAAAAGAAATTATGAAATCCAGAAGTAGAATGATATTGCTGGAAACAATCATTCTGAGTCAGGTAATCCACAACAAGAAAGACAAACATCACACATTTGCTCTCATCTGTGACTGTTAGTGTTGAATCTTCAGGTGTTTTCCTATTTATGGTAGCCATAAGGTCAGGAAATGCCTAAGAGTCCATGGAGGTAGAAGGAACAGAATATATTTATATAAAGGGCTGAAGTAGGACAACAAAACAGAAAAAGTTAAGGATTAAGCTTAGTAGACAGCATGGCAGGAGGATACATAATAGTGAAGACCTTTTTGACAAAAACAATGAAACCTACTACAGCAGAACCTTTATATAATACACACACACACACAATTACACACACACCAAACAAAAAACAACTACAAAAAATTAAAATGAAGTTTCTTTAACAGGGCAGCAATGTTTTGACTAGATACTACAGACTAATTAATAAAAAAAAAACTTGTGCCAAATATGAGTTACTTCTTTTGGAGTTGCTGGAAATCGAGGTCCCATAGAGCCCAAAATATTTTAGGCTATTATGGTTGTCCTTGGTTGCCCATCAGAATTTATCAGTGAGATTTTATTAATGAAGACACAACATACTTGAGTCACAGAACACAACAAAATCAAGGTGGTAAGGACCTAAATATTTATCCTAAATGGCTAGCTTTCTTGGTGGTAGTAATCACCACACATGTGTCAAGACCAGAAAAGAATAATAAGTCATTCCTAACAATGAACTTTTAGAGTATAATAATGACTAGCCTGGAAAGATATGCCCACTTGTACAATGTTGGTACAAACACCAGGGGAATAGGCAAGCACTTTCTGATTGGATATAAGTCAATCACCACATGATGAAAACCATACCTGGTACCTTTGTCAGTCTAATAACCTGTAGCTATATAGATCATAGACCCTAAGATATAACCTACTACTATCTTGCTGCTAAATGGACATAGTATTCAAGTTTAATTAAAGTTAATGATTAAACTGTCTCCTGGTGACTTATTGCTATACCTATGGATCGATTCATTTCTCATCCCTTATCTGGGAAGCTCCTATTTCCAGTAGACAGTAATTAGCACAATAATGCACAGCTGGCCCAGGTGCAGAGAATAAAAGCCTGCAGAGTGCTTGACTTTAAAATAAACATTCATACCACAATTCCTTTATCAACTTCTTGATCATTGCTCTAGACGGAGCAGAAAAAGTGAAAGAGCCCGAGGCAGGCTAACTGTTTCTTGAGCCACAAGGAAACATTCTCTTCTGGATACAGCAGGGTATATGAGCTCAGTGCTTTGATAGTATGCACAAAGTTCGTGCATTCCAGAACATACAAAATCTAAGTAAAAAAGAGGGGATTTGGGCACAAGTCCCTCCATAGGTTATGGAGCTACTGGCAGTTACTAGTTGCTGGAAAAAAGAGAGACAGTTTCAGTGAGACTGTAGCCCCTAGTAGGTCAATCGGTATCTGGTGAAAGACACACATCCAAGAAGGTTTCTTGGCAGAACAAATTGCTCCTAAAGGATTTGAACAAAAGTAATACAAAGCTGGGTATGTTGGGATGGAGCTGGGGGAAAGGTGGATGTGTTCAGGACATATTGTGCAAAACTCTTAAAGACTAGTACTTTGAGGGGAGAGGTAATCTACATAGCCCTTACTCTCATGGATGTATTATATTTACTATGTAGATCTGACTGACCTTGAACTCACAGAGATCCTCTCGTCTTTGCCTCCAGAGTGTTGAATGCTAAGATTAAAGGCATTTACCACATGCCTAATATTAAAACCCTAATACATACATACATACCTATACACACACACATACATACACATATACACTCATATGTACACATACATACATAGCATTTGTAATTAAAGAATAAAAGTCATATTTGACAGCAAGATGGAAGGACAATGAAGAAAAAAGAGAAACATGGGAAGTGAGTGAATGATATAAATATACTCTTCATACATGAAGTTCTCAAAAATAAAATGAATCTTTTAAATTAAGCCTAGAAAAACTTACTGAAATATTTTAATTAAAAACTTTCTTCATATTGTTCTTTCACATCTCTTCTGTGATGATCTCATGTGATGCATGATCTCATGTACCAATGCCTGATATGTATTGAGATTATGAATGTAACAAAGGGAGAGAGTTTAGTCAAACTCAGATGCTGGATACCATTCTATATTTGCTTGTTATGGTGCAAGGAAGAAAGAAAAGATAAGAAGGAATGGGGAAAAATGAGATTCATAATATTTTAACCACATACAACATCCAAGGACCCCACTGTGTGCTTTGCATAGGCCACATCTGGTGAGAGTCAGATAATCAGAGAGTTTGGTATGAGGATTATGTCTCATACTGAGGTTAGAATTCATATCCATAAAGTCTCATCAGCATGACTGCCTAAACATGAGCTGAAGAAAGATAATACCAATAGTCATGCCACAATAGATGGGGAAAGACCCATGAGGTCTCAATCGTACATAATGTACTATAGCAATGGAGAAAAGCTGAGAGCAAGAGAGGTTGTCCCTCCATGGAAGAGCTCACCGATTGGTTGTCCAGTGCCGTATGGCCAGTACTGAAAGCATACATAAGCAACACTCTACAGAATGAGTAATGTATGTTCAGTAATACATATGTATTCCTGTATAACATATGCTTTATGCACATATACATGCATATATTCATATGCATTCCTGAATAACACTCTACAGAATGACTAGGGTATATTCAGGAATACATATGTATGCAATAACAAGTAATTAAAAATGAGGCCATAGATGTGAAGGAGTAAGTAGGAAGGGTATATGGGAAGGCTTAGACTTAAACCCTTAGAGGGAGGAAAGCAAAGGGAGAAATATTTTAATTATATTACAATTTCAACAATAAAAAGAATTAAAAAGATAGATGAATTATTTACAATTCTTTCTTGAAGGAAGAGTGAAATAAAGTGTTATGAATTTAGTTAACACCTGAAGTAAATAAAACTTGTGTTTACCCAATACTAGTTCCCTTTTCTGTCCAATCACAGTACATGATATCTTCATAAGCTGAGAACATGTGAACGCAAAACATAGGGACTGTACTGAACGGTAGTATCCATTTTGGAATAAGAAAAGTGGGTATGTTTAATTTAATGTTACAAGACCAGGAATTACTTATATTATGCCTTCTTTCTCTCTTCTTACTTTGACATTGATGTTGTGTGTGATGTAACACATTTAATGTGTCTGACTACTAGGAAAAGGAAAACAAAAAAGGCTCACTGTGTCAGGAACCTTGGTGATTTCTATATGCCTAGCACCTGAATTATGGATACAAGGAGGTCAGCAATAACTTGTTAATTGAATAAATGATTGTTTCATATCCTTAAGTGATGCAGCTGTTGAAAGACAAATGGATTCATGCCTGAGTAAGTCATTCATTTAGTAATAGAGGTGAAATAGAGAACTGTCCATCTGTAAACTGAGATACTAACTTAGACTCCTCACTAGGCATATCTAATGAAAAGCATTATACGGGTATTGTTAGAATTGGGTTTCCTGTTACAGAAAACACTTTAAAAAATGGAGGCTATCTCAGTTTCCTTCTATCGCTTTCTTCTTTCTCATTATTTTCCTTTCATTGCTTTTAAGAAAAATAGGAGGGGGAAAATCCAAAAGGATAAAATGCCAAGTAGTCAAAAGCAGAATCCGAAGTTGCAGAGGAAGGCAAGGACCGTCTGTGGCAACATTTTTGGAGCAAGCAACCAAAGATCTGCAGTGAGAAGAGTCAAAGTTTTAGCTATAGTTAAAGAAGAATGAGCCGAAGGCCTCTTGTGAAAGATGCTTCTTGAGAAATTTCATTTTAAGGCAGTGAAGTGAATAATTCACATACTCTTAGTAGGACAGACAGGGACTAGATATCTTTGATATCAGAATAAAAAGGCATTAGGTATTTGGCTGTCTCCTTCTCTGCTACTGTGTGGGAGCTTTGCAAGGGGCCAGGTCTCTGAACTCCAAGTTCCTCATCTGAATACTTTTGGGCATCCACAAGGTCCTCAAAAGCTTCATTTACAATAGGCATTATTGTAGGCTACAGACAATGGATACCTTTGACTACTCATGTCTGAAAAACCAGAAACTAAACAAAATATCGCTTTAGCAAACAAAGTTTGATTTAATTTTCTTCTCCATTTCCATAAGGTATGAGGCCAAATTCAGTGATGGACATGAGATTGGTTATTTATCTTCTCTGTGTTCAAACATGTTGAGTTGGAGATCTACCACATGTTAAGGCAGTGCTAATTGTTAAGGAGTTTCAATAAGCATTAACCAAAAATTTGTGAGTAATTACCTAACTGCTTTAAGTTCTAACTTCTAGACAACTTGACACAAAGGTAACTTCATTTCCTTCTCTCCAAATAGATCTTTAACGTCCATTTTATGTTTGAATTACTTTATGAATATTGATTTCTTGCCTGCATGTCTATGTAAAATGTGTATGCATGGTGACTGTGGATGGCAGAAAATGGTATTAGATCCTTTGGAACTAGAGTTACAGATGGTTGTGACCTTCCATGTGTATGCTGGGAATTGAACTTGGGTCCTCTGAAGGATCAACTAATATTCTTAATCACTGAATCATGTCTCCAAGCTCCCCAAATAGATGAGAAGTGTTCTAAAAAGAAGAGGTATGTATATGAAGTATGTGGAAAGATAACAGAATTAATAAGATGGATCTGAGTTTCCTAGTGTTCTGTCTTGCACTGAACCAGATAGAGAGTATACAGCATATTTCTTTATGTTAATAAATTCCTTGTACATGGGGAAAATAAACACTTTTTAATTTGTTACAAAACTAAACTAATTATTATGTTTTAAATCCCTATAATGAATTGAGTTGTCAATTATGGCCATGAATTGGACCAATAACAGGAGATCATAGTACTGTTATATGATCAGAGCTTCAAGTAATGATATTCAGACAATCTGAAAATGGACATATTAGGGTGTCATTCGGTGCACATGATAGTTCCATGTCCCACAATTTGGACTAAAGGTGTGTCAAAGTAATCTATCATGAATTATTCTCTTCCACATGAAGGCATTCAGTTTACACTCTTATTTTTATAGGTAACTTTTTTGTGTGTTTGGTTTTTTCAAAATAAAGTTTCTCTGTAGTTCTGTTGCCTGTCCTGGAACTAGCTCTTGTAGACTAGGCAGACCTCTAACTCACAGAGATCCATCTGCCTCTGCCTAAAGAGTGCTGGGATTAAAGGTGTGCACCACCACTGCCCGGCTATAGGTAACTTCTTAAATATCTTTTTTTTTAAGTAGTACTTTGATAAGTTAAAAAAACTTTGCAATATAATTTTTATTCATTATTTGAAGATTTCATGCAAGCATACAATACATTTGCTCATGTTCACTCCTAATTCCTCCCAGATACACACCCCACCCAACCCCAAACTTGCATTATTTATTTCTGCACAAGACATTCACAAGAGCTGTTCAGTCAACAGCTTATCACAGAGTGAAATGGAATTCAAAGATCCCACTCTTAGCTGAGGGGCTTCTGACTGTTGGAAGCTACTGGGGATAGAGAATCCATTTTCTTTAATGATGTGGATCCTGGTTGGTGGACCACTCTCCAATGGATTGTTCCATACCCATGAGTATACGAATAGTGAAAATTGGACTGAGTATGTTGAGTTGAAATATAGACTTTTTAAGAAGATTTATCAACCCATTATCCACAGAACCACACAAGGATTTTAGAGAAGTGGCTATAGCATACATGTTCCAGACTTCACAGTTACACTCTAGTGCCATCCCATGCATACTCAGGATACAATCCATGGTGAGGATCCAGGGAATTTACTGCTCTAGGCCTTCCTCGTGGTGTGAACTTCTCTGTAACTAAATGCATTATACGAAGAAGACTACAGGAGAAGTTTTCATTGTGTTCTACTATGATTCTTTTTTTTTAATCAAGCCTTATATTTCCAGTACTTATTTTTGTTTCTTCTTGATTTATAAAGAAACCAGAAATATTATCTCTGTAGATTCTAAACCTATAGGCCCAACTCAATGTCTAAGAATATTTAACTACAGCATATAGTAGGCATCCTCTGTCCCACGTGTTAGCTCCAAAATAACTACATAGGATGCTCAATCATACCACAAGGACATGTGCTTAACTATGTTCATATAGCACTATTTGTCATAGCCAGGACCTATACCCCTCGACTGAAGCAAGGATAAAGAAAATGTAAATTTACACAATGGAGTACTACATTGTAGTGAAGAGGTGGAAGAGTGGCCTGCTTTTCATCCCGCCCGGCTCCCGCACAGCTATCTTATACCCAGAAATAACAACACACAAATTGTATTNAAGCACTGCCTGGCCCATTATATCCAGCCTCTTCTTAGCTAACTCTCGCATCTTGATTCAGTTTAGTTTTTTTCCACCTAGCTCTGTTCTACCTTATCAGGCCAAATCAGTTTCTTTATTAACCGATGGCATTCATAGCATACAGAAGGGAGTCCCACATCACCAGGTGATTAGTAATACTAACTTAAACATTTGTCTCATTTGCTATATATAGAAATATTAGTTATCATGAGAGTAACATTTGAGAAATTGCAGAAAATTGGATGTTCAACATAGCTTCAGGTTTAAAAATCATCTCACACTCGCTGAAGAATTTCCAGGGAACAGACATTCTAAATACATTTGCTAGTATGTTTAATGGATTTAATTAACTAACAATATAATAATCTATAGTAATAAGCTTTTTCTTATATATAAACTATTCTTAATATCTCTACTTTACATAAATCCAGTTACACTGAACCTGAAAGTAAAGAAACTGGGAAAGAACCTTGAATACATTAGCATAGGAGACCACTTCCTAAACATACACCTGTAGCACAGAGAGTGAGAGCAATAATCAGTAAATTGGACTTCTATAAACTGAAAAGCTTCTCTAAAGCAAAAGATACAATAAAAACAGCAACCTACAGAATAAGAAAAGATCTTCACTAACCCTACATCTGACAGAGGGATAGTCTCCAAAATATGTAAAGACCTCAAGAAACTAGAAAGCAAAATACCAAGTAATCTGACTAAAAATTGAGGTACAGATCTAAATAGAGAATTCTTAACAGAAGAATCGCAAATGGCTGAAAAACATTTAAGGAACTGTTCAACATCCTTAGTCATCAGGAACATGCAACTTAAAATGACTCTGATATACCTTCTTATGCCTGTCAGAATACAGAATAGGAACACTGAGGACAGATTATGCTTGAGAAGATGTGGAGTAAGGGGAACATCCTCCCCTACTGATGGGAGAATAAATTTGCACAACCACTTTGGAAATCAGTGTGGCAATTTCTCAGAAAATTGGGAATCAATCTACCTCAAAACACAGCATTACCACTCTTTTGAATATACCCAAAGATGTTCAATCATACCACAAGGACACCTGCTCAGTTATGTTCATAGCATCATAATAGCGAGAACCTGGAAACAACGTAGATGCCCCTCGACCAAAGAAAAGATTAAGAAAACGTGGTACATTTACACAATGAAGTAAAATCAATGACATTATGAAATTTTCAGGCAGAGGGATGGAACTAGAAAAAAATCATCCTGAGTGAGGCAACACAAACCTAGAAAGAGAAACACAGTATGTTCTCCCTCATAAGTGGATACTATATGTAAAGGAAAGGATAACCAGACTACAATCAGCAACTCCAAAGAAGTTAGATGAAAAGAAGGACCCTAAGAGGGACACAGGGATTGCCCTGGGAAGGAAAATTAGATGAGATCTCCTGGGTAAACTGGGGACTAGGGACAGTAGAGGGGAAGAGAAGGTGGATGAGCTCATGGAGGCACACGTCTTTAATCCCAGCACTGGGAAGGCAGAGACAGGTGGATCTCTGTGAGTTCAAGATCAACCTGTCCTACAAGAGCTAGTTCTAGGACAGGCTCCAAAGCTACAGAGAAATCCTGTCTTGAAACCCTCCCCCCAAAAAAGAAAGAAAGAAACAAAGAAGAGAGGGGGGAGATCTGATGGTGTAGGAGAAGATTGGAGTTGGAGAAAAATGAAAGGGATAATTTGATAGAGGGAGCTATTATGTGGTTAGGGAGAAGCCTGGTGCTAGTGAAATTCCCAGGAAACCATATGGATGACCCCAGTAAAGACTCCTAGCCATAGTGGACATGGTGCCTGAACTGGCCTTCCCTTGTAATCAGACTGGTGAATGCCCTAACTGTCATTATAGAACCTTCATCCAGTATCTGATGGTAGCAGATGCAGAGATCCACACTCAAGCATGGGGACCAGCTCAGGAAGTCCAGAGAGAGAGGAAGGATTATATGAGCAAGGGGTATAAAAATCATAAAGAGGAAATCTACAGAGACAGCTTACAGGAGCTCCTGGAAATTCATGGACTCTGGACTGACATCTTGGGAGACTACATTAGACCAAGTTAGGTCCTCTGCATTTGGATGAGAGTTGTGTAACTTGGTGTGTTTGTAGAATCCCTGGCAGTGGGACCAGGATATATCCCTAGTGCGTGAGCTGGCTTTTTGGAGCTCATTCCATATGGTGTGATGCCTTGGTCAGCATTGATGCAGGGGGAAGGAGCTTGGTTCTGCCTGAACTTAATACCTTACCCTTTCTGAGTAGTGGATGGGGTGGGTTAGGAAAAGAGGAAGGAGGAGTGGTAGAGGGAACTGTGCTTGGTATGTAAAGTGAATAAAATATTTTTAAAAAGAAATCCGCAGATTGTTCTTCAGATAATATGTATTCTGTGAAGTGAACGCAACTTGAAATTTACATGTTTCTCTATGCTTTACTTTAGAAAGGAGAGAAGAAAAGCAACCAGTTGGTCAAAGAATTGCAAAGCCCAAGAAAGGTACTTGTCACTAACACAGAATATCACTGGATGAGCAACCATGGTGGCAACATGGAGTTCTCCAGATGGTTAATTAACTCCCAAACATTACAGTTTTAACACCAAAATATACCTACTCACTCCTGAAAATGTTTCTTTAATTGTAAATGGGTTTGTATTCATCACATATTTATTTCTTATAATTATTTCTAATGTCTGACTTAACTAACAGATGAAGGTATATTGCATGAAGAAAAACAAAAAATCATATATCACTGTATTTACATTATGAATGTAAAATTGTATGAAATAAAACAATAGGTAAATTTAGTTGGTTTTCCCAACATGATTCTTCATCTGAATGCAATCCATGAGATTATTGAGGATTTCCTAACCTGGCAATGCTTTTATCTGTTTAAGTTTTGTTGACGTACATTTCTCTTTGCTCACTGCCTATTAGTTCACAGGATTTAACATGATTTTGAGGTTTTAAGTGGGCATCTCCCTTTATCTTCCTATTACCACCAAAAAAGTTGAGCAATTCAAAACTGCAATTGCAAAAAAAAAATCTCAGGGGCTTTTTAAAATTAAACCACATGTCTGAGAAAGAATGTAGAAGATCTGGAGTGAACACCTGTGGGGATGCTGATTTCATTGCTGTAGTTAGACATTATGACATTTCAGTTTGTTGCTGAAATGCATTTAGTCACATTCAACATGTTTTAGGAATTTATTCTCTCAGTCAAGGCTTTTAGATATTGATAAAATGCTGATATTTTGTCAACTTTTATGACTTTCACCAATCATCATTGTGTTTTATTTGTTAGATTTCTTTTCTGTAAGAACTGGATGTCTTGCAAAACTAGACTTGTAACAGAAGGAAAGTATCTGCCATGCAGCAAATACATGAATGAATCTATACCATTTTCATTACTTGGGTGAGATGTCACCAAATAAAAGATCCACCTGCAATGTTCCTGTTGTTTTGCTTTATATAAATATATAAATAGATAAATTATATTCATTTCTTTGTCAAGCCAGAATTTTGTGAACAAAATATCTTACCTGATATTTCCTGGAAAAGTTGAGTTTCTCACTATTAAATACAAAGAATAAATTAGAAATTTTCTACAATAGGCTTTCTGTTTAGGAAAAAATTAAAAATCTCAAATGTAAAACATCACTAAAAGCATTCAGTGATAATTTAGAAAATGTGATATGGCTATTCCATTCTAATCTATGTCTAGAAAATGCCCCTAAATTTAAATTTTCCCTTCTGGAGAAAGAAGTGGGTCCATGAGACTCAGATAGTAAACTTCTTACAAGTCTTAAGAAGATCCTCAAACTGAAAAGGTTCACAAGGCTCCTCCATAGGATTACTGATGTAGCAATTCCAGATAGAGAAAAATGAGGCCTGAAAAACTCGAAAGCTTTCACAGATCTCAAGGGACGTTGTTTTCAGGAGCAGTTACTAGTCTGATATAGGGTGGGCTTTTGGTGAGGTGGCTTTCTTTGAATCATTCTTGTTCCTGTAAAAAAAAATGTCAACCAAACTCCTGTAAGCTACCATTGTAAAGTCATTGGTTTACCAAACTGGACTTTGGTGGAATCATTACATTGGCCTCTTGTTGGTTCTTTGACTGGTGAGAGTAGATTTTTCTTCATATCTGATCAGAAAACTCTCACAGAACAATTGATTTGTGAAGAAGGAAAAACATAGCCCAGCATAAATTCTGGAGAAGGAGTTGGGTAACCCCAAATTATGTGATGAGATGTGCAACTGAGCTGAACTTCCTGAGGAGAAAATATCTGCAGTGGTAATTCTGTTGTGTCTGTTTCCCCCTGCGTTATGTGGTGGGATGTCTTCTAGCAATGGCTGTGGATACATGGGTCAATATCCGTATTGGACAATATTGGTGTTGAGGTACACAACTAAGATGATAGGGAAGTATGTTGTCATTTCAATAGTTACTGTGGTCATATGAGTCATCCATGTTCCTGTAAATAACCCCTCACCCATGTTCCTATATATAGAACCCGAATGACTCCATTGATTAGCCAAATTGGCTTTTTGTAAAATCATTATTTTAATTTATCATTGTGTCTCTCTCTTGAGTGAGTAAAAGTTGATTCAAGAGTCTCACACACTCTAATATCAGACCTTTGTGAGTACCATATGGTAATCCTACTCAAAGACAGTTATGAAGCAGAATGACACATGTGGAAAAATCAAAAGACATCCAAGACAATGTGAAACGATTTCCTGGTATGCACAATATTTGATTTATGTTAACTTGATCTGTGTAGCCCTTCTGAAGCAGAATATTCAATCTGAAGATGATGGCTAGCTTCTCCAAGAATATTCAATTGGTGAATTCAGTTTGTTCTCCTGAAGCACAGCAATGAACAAATACTATGCAAGAAAAAGATGCAATGTGCTCGTCAGTGTCTCATTCAAAACTGTGAGTTTTTTGAGATTCAGAAAGTCACCCAGTAATATACTGAGCAATCTTTATTCAGTGTCACCATGACTGTAGGGAGTGGGTCAGAAGGAGGGCTTCCAGGGATGGCAAAGTAAGCTTTCATTCATATGAAAGTAGAAAAACCCACTGAGGGTAGACTAATAACAATGTTCATTTCAATAAATGTTGAAAAGGCATTTAACATGCCTTTATGACAAAAAGCTGTGGAGCCTTTAGTAATAGATAGAGCATAGTCCATAATAATAATGGCTATATAGAACAAACCAGAAGAAAAAACTATACTAGATAAATAGAAATTGAGAGAATTTCTTCCAAAATCCATAATGAGACAAAAATATCTAGTCTCTCCTCTCATATTTTATACAATGCTTGGTTTTAGCTAAAGATGTTAGACAAGAGAAAGATATAGAACACATAACAATATAAATGTACTATATCAAACTATTCTTATTTGCAGATGATGTGGGAGTCCCCTCTGTAGGCTTTGGATATCATTGGTTAATAAAGGAAATGATTTGGGCCTATAGCAGAGCTATAGGGGAACAAAGCTAGGAGGAGAAAACTAAAATGAATGCTGGGAGAAAGAAGGGCAGAGTCAAGAAGAAGCCATGTAGCCCACCAGAGATGGATGCCAGAACTTTACCCAGTAAGCCACAGCCACATGGTGATACAAAGATTAACAGAAATGTGTTAAATTAATATGTAAGAGTTACCCAATAAGAAGCTAGAGCTAATGAGCCAAATGGTGATTCAAATAATATGGTTTCTGTGTGATTTATTCAGAAATCTGGGAATTTGTGAAACAAACAAGTGGCCTCCTCCAACAAATTGGCACCCAATTGGTGCCAACATGGCTGACTAAAATCTACTTATAACCTGCGAGAGTTTGGTAAGAAATTGTAGACTCTAAAAACAAAGTTTAGTTGCATTTTTGCCCCCAATGGGCTTTGCTTGCTGATGGCATGCTGTGGCTCCTTTAAGAGAGGTTTTCCTGATTCAGCAGCAGCAGAAAGAAAAGCCACAGTTTTGAAATGTGGGCTTTCTCTGCCATGCTGCCAGCACAAGATCTGACTCTTTCTGGACATCGGCCTTTGAAGAGCATTTAAGTAGGTTTTGTGAGCAGAGTAGTATAACTACTTAATGGCTCTACATAGACCCACTGCATACTTAAAAGTGGGGCAATGTGCATGACTTGCAGAGATGGGGAAAGGACTTTCACCATGTTGGACTGTGTGGAGCAAGCAGGCAAAGCTGTATATACCTAGTTATGCCAAAGCTTAAATTTTTAAGCTCCTAGACTGTAAAGAATCACACATGCACAATAAGACACATTCAGACATAAAAGACCTCTAAATGAGACACTTTAAAAAATGTATGTAAGCTTGGGAGAGAGAAGAAAAAGAGTAAAGAGACTGTAAATACAATATAAAGAAGTACAGATGGTAATAGATTAAAGGAGTAAAGATAGTAAAATAAATATTAAACTTGAAGAAAAAGCAAAATAAGCCATGTAAAAATGGAATGCATGCAGAGATTCTGGATTATGTATACTATTGTGTTTTATTTGACTTTTTTGGCTGCAAAGATGCAGTTGATTCTGGGGATTGCTAAGCTAAAACAACATGTATATTTTAAAGTGCCTTGATTCCAAAATTTGAGTGTAAAATAAGTTGCTTAGGAAAAGAGGTTCTTCTTTCCTTTCCAGAGAAGATGAAAACCTGTGGATTGCTTCCAGACTAATGTGGTTTGATGGACCAAGACCTTTGAAAGGTCACCGTCAACACCTCCCCAAATTACTTTTCCCAACAAAAAGCAGGAAGCAGTTTGGAGAGAAATATGCCCATGTTCCCAAATATTGTTTATAAATGTTTGTTTACATTTCAAAGAGGATATGCTATTGAGAGTTGCATGGGTATGGATCTTGGTTTATTGATACAAATTTAAGGTTAATTTTGTTTTATATATATATATATATATCTTTCTGCTCTTGATTAAGGTATTATGTTTGTGTAGCTCATTCAAAAATGTAAGGTATATAAGAACTATAGGTCCATAATGAGTCATTTATAATATTGAAGCTCAAAGTCATGTTACTTGGGTTTTCTAGATATGTAAGGGTATATTTTTGTTAGATAGATAATCTTCAAACCTTTCATAGACCTTCAGAATACAGCATTTAAAATGTTATAAGAACTTAGGACTCTTCATGACAATGAGAAACATCTGCTCCTGGCAAAACAAATTACTTTAAGAGGAAGATGGGAATCAAAGAGATTACTTATGGAGTCTGTTAGTCATTTGGACAAGAAATTGCATGTGTCTGGACTGCTTGATGAACTGGACATGCAGGACCCACAGAGAAATGACTGCTGATCTTTCCTAAAGGTGAGAAGGTCCTTCAGGGTTCCTGCTTCATGCTAGACATTCTGCGGGATACAGAAAAATGTGACTGACAAACTGCCAATATAGGCGGAACTGTCTTTGAAATTTCCTCCTTCATGGAAATTCTGTTGGATACTATGGGCCTGTGGGCTGAAGATTGTATGACCCAATGGTACAGCAGAAATTTGGGTAACTGTCCAGGCAGCAAGATGTCTCTGTCCACTCTAGAGTTCTGGAAGTAGCTTATAATGCACTTTCTGTTTACTTAAGTAATAGTATATCCTTCTGGAGTCTTTGATGGAGTTGAAGAATAGATATAAAATAGATGTAAATATTGTACCTGTAATTCTTGCTTGATAATGGTTTTGTTATATGTAATTTTACTATGCAAAAGTTAAAAGCTTCCTTTTTATTTAAACAGAAAAGGAGAAGTGATGTAGGATTCCACTCTGTATGTTGTGAAGATCATTGGTTAACAGAGGACCTGCTTTGGGCCTATAGCAGAGCTATAAGGAAACAGATCTAGGTGGGGAAAACTAAACCGAATGCTGGGAGAAAGGACAGATTTAAGGAGAAGTCATGTAGCCCTGCCAGATATGAACACCGGAAGTTTAGCCAATAAGCCAGAGCCATGTGGTGATACACAGATTAATAGAAATGGATTAAATTAATATGTAAGAGATAGCCAATAAAAAGCTAGAGCTAATCAGCCAAGCAGTGATTTAAATGATATGGTTTCTGTGATTAATTCGGAAGTCTGGGCAGCCAAGGAATGAACAAGTGGCCTCCTCCACCATGTGGATGACAAAATTCTTTACTTAAGAATACCCATCCAGTCAAATAAAAACTATTTGACCTAACAAACACAATAAAGTTTCATATATATNGTGTGTGTGTGTGTGTGTGTGTGTGTAGAGAGAGAGCTCTTATTTTACAAATCAGTGTAGTCTTACACAAAAAAGTGAAGAAATATTCTATGAAAATATAAAGTATTTAGGATTATATCTAATCAAATTTATGAAAGACCCCTACAATGATAACTTCAAGAAACTATAATAATAAATAACAGAAGATACTAAACTATGGAAATCCAGTCTATATTCCTTGATTAGCAGGATTAATACAGTAAAATGACAATTGCAAAAATCAATTTATAGATTTAATATATTTATCAAATTATGATATCATATTTTTCAGGTTTAGAAAAAAAACAGTACAATAATTCACATGGAAACAAAAAGGGCCATAGATGGTCAAGCCAAAGAATTTATATTAAGTAAGAACAATGTGGGAGGTATTACAGTACCAAACTTCAAATTATACTATAGAGCAATAGTGATAAAGTTAGTCTGACACAAAAAATAGATAAGAAAATTAATAGAATGGAATAGATAACCTAGAAATAATGAGGCAAAGCTTTGAGTACATAATTTTTGATAAAAGATGCAAAAATACACTGGAAAAGATACAGTATTCAGTAGTGATGCCAAAACTGAATTAATACTTTCAGAATAGCACAGTTATATTTGAATCTTTCTTTTAGTTCATAAATCCATTCAAAATAAATCTAAGACCTTAATTAAAAAATGAAACTTCTAGAAGAAAACATAGGGAGTAGTCTTTAAGATAGTGGGTATAAAAGTTTTGAATAGAACACCTAGTGGCTCTGATGAGACTACACCATTTCAAACAAATAACAACAAAAACAAATCATCTATACTGCGAAGGAAACCCCCAGCAGAACAAGCATCCTGCGGAATAGAAGTTCTTTATGAGCCACACCTCAGAGAAGGGGTTAATACCCAGAAGCAAAGAATGCAGAAATTAAGTACCAAGGGAACTGTCAATTATCAATAGGCAAATTAGCAGAACATATAGTTTAAACAAACAAAGAGAAAAGAAGATAGGGAAAATGAATCACAAATGCCAATGATTAATTTAAAAGTTATTCTATATCCCTGGCCATCATGGAAAGGCAAATTAAAAACATATGGAAATATTGCTTTATTCCAGTCAGAATGGCTACCAATAATACAAATGACAACAGATGTTGGAAGGAATGTGGAGAGAAAGTAATACGTTTGCACTGTTTGTTGTGGAATGCAAACTGATTGCCATTGTGGGACTCTGTTTGGCCATTTCTCTAAACATTAAAGATAGAACTGCTGTATGACCCTGCCTTTTCACTTCTGGAAACATATGCAGAAAACTCCATATCCTACTGTAGAGATATTTGCACCCTCATATTTATTGTTGCTTTACTCACTGTATAAATAACCTATTTTTTCATCAACAGATGAATGGATAATGAAATTTGGTACACATGTACATGTACACACCACTTACTTGAATAATTTCTAGCTCTAATGGAAATTTGTAGGAAAAAAATGAATTAACTTAGAATTTATAGTATTAATGGAGGACACATAGTCAGAGACAAAAAATAGTGCATGTTTTTCTTCATTAGGAGAATACAGCCAGCACTCTATATACCTAATCAAATACACATGTGGGTATGTGGTATAACATATAAACAATAGCAGGAAAGACTAATTATTAGCAGGTGAAGGACTGATGCAGGTAATGAACATGAGTTATGAAAGATGATAAAAAGTTAATTGTTTATCTGATTCTGACTCTGTCACAGATTTCTCAAGTATGGTGCAGGATATGTGCATAAAACTATCTTTGAAAGTAGAAGTGTAAAATATAATGAGACGCTCTCTAGCTTTAGCCATGAATGACTACTCCAACTATATTGAAGTTCACTAATTGTATAGTCTTGGGGTTCAGTTAACTTTGATGTGTTTGTTTGCAATATTTTTATAAAGTAAAATAAATTTTAAAACATTTAAAAATACACATCTGCATAAGTTCTTTTGCTAAACACCTTTTAAAATTCAGGAAAAATATTCCTAGTTTTTCCCTTACATTATATCACACTCTTTTGGATTATTGGTAAAAAATTTTAAAGTGACTATACTACTTTATTCAAAGATGGCCACTGTTTTCAGTCTGAGGAAGAGTTGGGCAAATGTGAAGTAAAGGAAAAGATAAGACACTAGCTCCTAATTTCTCCCCATTTTGCTTGCATGCTGCAGTTTGTTGAAAAAAGCATTATTTTTCTTCAGGTTTATCTGTTTTCACACTTCTGTCCACACTTTGCTTCCTGGTTCCAGAAATACTGAATGCTTTATGTGGCATTAGCAACGGTTCCCCACAGTGGCTGAGGCATACAGGGCAATCAATATAAAACTCTCCAAATTACTTTAAATTTGTAGACCTGCAGGCTTTGGCATTATGTCTTACATGTGATTCAGATTATAGTTTATGTTCCATAAAGCTACCTTATACAGTGAATTATCCAATAGAGTATAATTTTTCCTGTAAAAAATACAGAGGATAGGTTCCCATATGTCTCTGGTCCCAGCAGATTTATTAGCCAATCAATATCTAACCTCTTAAATGTTTGTTTGTGCGGAGAGACATCCTATTAAATATATAGCCTTTGCTCATTGAAATTAATTTGCATCCTAAAAGCACTTTAATTTATGCCTGAAGAAATCTTTGTAAGATACACATATATTTTTCTAATTGGAAATATAAAAGCACACCTTGGTGTAGGTAGAGGCTGTTTGTTTGATTCCTGACTGCCCAGACTCCCAAAATAATCACA
Source organism: Bramus lutescens (assembly GCA_001685075.1). NCBI lineage: Eukaryota > Metazoa > Chordata > Mammalia > Rodentia > Cricetidae > Bramus > Bramus lutescens. The sequence goes on along the minus strand of LOEQ01010674.1, from coordinate 3,102 downwards.
CAGTAACTATATTATTTGCAATACTGCTTGGCTAATAGCCTAAATGTATTGCTAGCTAGCTGTACATTTAGATTTAGCCCATTTACATTATTTTATATTTTACCACAAGGATTTTGGTCTACTGGCAAGGTTTGAGCTGGCAGCTCATGTCTTCCCCTTCTGGTGGCTATGTGGCATCTAGCATCTCTGCCCTCTTTCTCCCAGCATTCACTTTAGTTTTTCCTGCCTAGCTGTACTTTACCATATTAAAAGCCAAGCCAGTTTCTTCACTCATTAACTAATAAAAGCAACACATAGACAGAAGGACATCCCATACCATTTCTTCTTTTCTGTTTAAATGGAAAGGAAGGCTTTAACTTTAACAGAGTAAAATTACATATAACAAATCAAGTTTCAAGCAAGGATTACAGTTACAACATTTATATCTACTTCATCTTTTATCATAACTAAGGAAAACTATAATTATAACTATTCTTCAACTTCATCATAGACCCCAAAACAATATATTACCTAACTTAACAGGAAGTGCATTGTAAGCAACTTCTGAAACACTAGAATTGACTGAAAAATCTTGCTGCCTAGATAATCACCCATAGTTTTTCCATATCACTGGGGCACCCATCCATCCATCTTCACCCTACAGACCCATAATATCAAGCAGACTTTTCCATGAAGCAGAAATTTTCAAAGACAGTTCTGCCTATATGAGCAGTTTTTCAGTAACTATTTTGTGTTCTGTAGAATGTTTTGCAGACTCTTTCATAAAGCAGGAACCCGGAAGGACTGTCTTACCTTCTTTGGGCAACTTCAACAGTCATTTTTCTGTGGTTCTTGTATGTCCAGCTTATACAGTATAATATCAAGAAGTCCAGGCAAGAGCAGTTTCTTTCCCAAATTGCTAGCAAACTCCATAATGAGCCTCTTGACGCCCATCATCTTCTTGAGGCATATTGGTGCTGCCAGGAGCAGATATGTCTCATTGTTATAAAAGTCCTAGAATCTTAAAACATTTTAAATGTCACGTGAAGAATAACTATCTAAGTAAAATATATTTCTATATATCTAGGAAACCTAACTAACATGACTACAAGCTTGACTATTATATATTATTATCTATTAATCTATATTTCTTAATTATACATTACATTTTTAAATGAGCTGCACAGACACAATACCTTAATCATGGCATTTTTTCTATATTTATAACAAAATAAATCTTGAATTTGTATCAATAGACTATTTGTATCAAATTTGTATCAAAAGAGCTATACTAATGCAAACTATTCATATCTATAGCATATCTCCCTTTAAATGTAGACAAACATTTATAAACAATACTTGGGAAATTTGGGCATAGTTCTCTTTAAACTGCTTCCTGCATTTTGTTGGGTGAAGTATTTTGGGAGGTGTTCATAGAGACCTTTCAGGGAATCTTGGTCCATCAAACAACATTAGTCTGGAATTAGTTCACAGGTTCTCATCTTCTGTGGAACCAAATGCAGAACCTTTTCTCCAAAGAAACAAATCCTTAGACTCAAATTCTGAAGTCAAGANATATATATATGTTGGTTTAGTTTAGCAGTCCATACAATAAAATCTCCCTCTGTACTTAGCTCCTTCACAGTAAAACAATTCAAAGAAAACATAATAACATGATAATTCAGACTCTCTGTGTATATTCCGTCTTTACATGGCCTATTTTTCCTACTCTATAACTTTTTCTACAAGTTTAATATTTATTTTATAATCTTTACTTCTTTAATCTATGACTCTCTATATTCTTTTATATCAAATTCACTGTCTCTTTGCTCTTTTTCTTCTCTCCCAAGCCTACATACACTTTTTAAAATTACACTATGTCTCATTTAGAGGTCTTTTTTTCTGAATCTGTCCTAGTATATATCTGAAATCCTTTTCTTTCCAGGATCACTTCTTAAAATGCTAAATGGCCTTACTAGGACTAAGGTAATTTTGTCTTTCGGCTCTGCCCAATTCAACATGTCAGAGGCCAATTCACCACCTCTGTGAGCCATGCACACGGCCCCATTTCCAGGTATGCAGTAGGTCTATGTATTTCCATTAAGAAGATTGTAACATGCTGCTCCCAAAACCCATTCAAGTGCTTGGCCCATGAAAGAGCCAGATATTGTGCTGTCAGCATGGCCCTGGCAACTGCCATTTTAAAACCATACCATTTTCATTTTTCTTTGGCTACTACTGCTGAATCAGGAAGACCTCTCTTAAAGAAGCTGCGACACGCTGCCAGCAAACAGAGCAAAAAGCTGTGTTCAACTCTGATTTTTTGAGTATCTATAATTCCTTCCCAAACTCTCTCAGATTTTAAGTGGATTTACTTTGCCACATTGCTGCCAATCTGTAGATGGAGGACTCTCGTTCATTTCCCAGCCACCCAGACTCCCAAAATAATCACTTGGAAACTATATTATTTGTAATATGTTTGGCCAATAGCTTAAGCATATTGCTAGCAGCTCTTACACCTAGAATTAGCCCAGTTTCATTATTTTATATTTTACCATGAAGCTTGTGGCCTACAGCAAGGTTCCAGCTGATAGATTGCATCATTCCTCTCTGGTGGGTACATGGCATCCCTTGACTCTGCCATCTTTCTCCCAGCATTCAGTTTAGATTTCTCTGCCTAGCTTTACTCTGCCCTATTACAGACCAAGCCAGCTTCTTTATTCATTAACCAATAAAAGTAACAAATAGACAGAAAGATTTCACAAACCACCTTGGCCTTCTGCTGTTTGAGGCAAGACAGTGCTTAAACATACTGCTTATAAACCATTACAAACATCAAAAAACACTGACTAAACACATACACAAACACATTTCATAATTTATATTGGTAAATTATAGCTGTTTATGATATGGTGACTTAAAAAAATAACAGTTTTATCTTCTTTGTCCTCGGCCAGTGACTTGTGCTTTGCACAGCTCTAACATGTATAGTTTTTTTTCTTTTTTTCATTTTCTGTATTATTATTAAAAATTTCCACCTCCTCCCCTCCTCCAAATTTCCTCCCCCTCCCCCTCCCTTTCCAGTCCAAAGAGTAGTCAGGGTTCCCTACCCTGTGGGAAGTC
>LOEQ01010673.1:16187-32044 GCA_001685075.1 Bramus lutescens | reverse complement strand
CAGACAGAATATTGTATACATAATAAATAAATAAATATTTTAAAAAAAGAAAAAGAAAAAAGAAATCACCCAACATACGGACAGCCACAGAAATCACTCAACTCGGGGAGAGCCACAAGCANGGCACAGTAGTGGCTTCCCACTGGCAACCACCCACGTGTTCTACTTAGAGTCGTATTACCATCTGCTTATTGATGTGATGTTCTTCTGGATAGGGGTTGCTTTTATTGGTTAGTGAATAAAGCTGTTTTGACCAATGGTTTAGCAGAGAAGTCAGGTGGGAAATCTGAACAGAGATACAGAAAGAGTAGGGGGAGTCAGGGAGTCACCATGTAGCTGCCTAAGGAGAAGGAAGCCAGAACCTTAACGGTAGGCCACAGCCTCGTGATACCAGTTAACAGAAATGGGTTCTTTTAAGATGCAAGAGGTAGCTAAAAATACGCCATCAGCCAAGCGGTGTTGTAATTAATATATTTTTATATGATTATTCGGGTCCAGGTGGCCTAGGAACAAACATGCAGTCTCTGACTACAGGTTATAAATGAACCTGATGTCTGTTTTAGTAGCCATGTAGAAGGAAGAACAGGACAATCAATCCCCACTCAATGGGTTTGGTATTGCAGAGTATCTTGACTATCTTGCTGCCCACAGTACCTTTGGTGCCTGACAGAGTTCTTTCATCTCCAGACAAGATGTGAGGACTTTGCAATGTCACAGAGTTCTTAAGTGGGGGACGCTGTACCTGAAATCTACTCTGCCTGACTTCTAAGCCCACACTCTATCATACTGTCCCTATTTGCTTAGACAGGTTCTCAACATGCAGCAAACTCATTATGTAGTCCGTAAGCTCTTAATCCTCTTCCCTCACCCTACCAAGGATAAATATGTGCTATAGAACTCAGCTTCCACCTCCTATCTTCTGTAAAGTCTGGAAAATAAAATTACATAGGAGAGGTAACTGATTTTTTTAAAAGAGAATATATAAGATGGTGTATTAAGTTGTTACTACCTATATAAAATAGGATATAAAATGCATTATAGGTAGAGATTAATAGAGACATTCTTACAAGAAGCATAAAAGTATATATTTATAAAAACTATTTCCATGGGTTTTACAGAAATGTTCACAGTAACATACAACCAGGCAAAAGGGGGGGGAGAAAACTATATTAATGTAGTTATATAAACAAGTTCATAGAAAGAAACCATTGCTTTAAGTGATAATCCATGTGCTTTAAAGAAGTTTGAATAAAAATAGTATTATTTCATTTCATTTTTTAAAAATTTTCTACCATTACTGACTTCCTTCTTTTCTTAAGCCTCTACCTTTTTTTTTCGTTTGTTTGTTTTTCGAAATTTTGAGACAGTGTTTCTCTGTGTAACAGCCCTAGTTGTCCTGGAACTAGCTCTGTAGACCAGGCGGGGCATCGAAATCACAGAGAGCCCACCTACTTCTGTCTCCCAAAATTAAAGGTGTGGGCCACTAAGTCCAGCAACTTTTCCCTTTAAAGAGGGACAAAGATCCCACCTAGAAGAAACAAATACATGGACAATAAAGGTTTAAACATTTTATTAGTTATGTATATATTTATACAACAAATACATTCAAACTTGCAAACATTTATTAACTTTAATTTTCAAAATTATTGAAAGTTACTTTTATTTACTTTTCCCCTTTATTTTTATTTTCTGTGTATGGGTGTTTAGTCTACATGTTTGTGTACATTCATTTTTTTTTTAGATTGTTGCCTGGATGAGGGGAATTCTTAACCTTTCAAAAACACATGTATTTCCTTCATAAATTACAGATACTCCAAAATATAAAAGTATTGTTTTTATAAAGACTTATATCTGCTACCTGGGTTGAACATCTAAGTCATAATTTGTAATGTTTTTGGGTAAAAGTCCTTTATTTCCTGCTTTCACTCCACTATGATATCAACTCTAGAGTGGGAAGAAGCCTCAGAGACATACAGCTGACACATTATGTGCTCACTGAGTTGGCTGGTCCACATAAGTCCATCGGTGGTTTCTGAGTTTCATTCAACTATGAAGCTGGCGGAACCTGTTTAAAGTTCATTACATAAATGAATTCTGTTTATAGTCATTTTATTATTTATGTCCTTCGCCCTCCACCTTCATTAAGTTCTTGTTAAAGTATCCAAATACACATTAAAGCACGGTTCTGCTACCTCGTCTTTAGCACTCGTTTCATATAGTTTCCACCCACATCCCTGCATGACAGGACCCTGCTCTCAGTCAACTGCCATCAGCATACTGGCTCAGGAAGCCATGCTTCTAAGAGTGAAGATTTACTCTCTTCTGTTCTCTCACTCCCTAGTGAAACTCAAAGGAATTTGGGCTGTTGGGCAGTTTGCCCTTGTTCACTACCATATTTTTTCAGTGTGAATGGCCAAAATACCAGATGCCACACATATTTCTTGGCCAGAACCAGGCACAGGGATTCTTCCAAGGGTGGCTCTGGCAGAAAAATGTGTCAATACAAGATTCCAGATGTAGCCAGGAGCCCACAAAACACTCACTCCTACCACTGTGCTTTCTTGGGAGACCTCAAACACACAGAAGGATAAACTCTGTCGCACAGAATTCTCAGGTGTAATTCCTACACTGGAGGTGAATTCTCTAAAGAAGTTACTTCTGGATCCTGCTGTTTGCCCTTTTGCCTGCCTGGAATGAGGCAATTCCCCAGCAAGCCTGGGCACACTGTGTCCTTGGTACTTATAAAATGCATGGGGACTCATGCATCCCCATGGACACAGAAACATAGCTGGCGGCTGGTCTGCAGTAGTTTGTAGCTGCAGAAGTGGCTGGCACTGAAGATGCCTGTCATCCCTCGGTTGCCTACTCAGTTGTGTTGTGCCCAGATTATGACCCCTAGAGAGAGACCCCCAGAGAGGCCCAGACTGTAATAAGCAAGGTTTAATCAGCGTAATACAAACATGTTTGGAGCTCATCTCCATCCCCGTTACAAAGAGGTAGAGAGGAGTTGTATCTCCTCTGTGGGGTAGGCTTTTAAAGGCATAACTACAAAGAGAATCTTTGAACCTGCTTTGGCACGGGTACAAGGACTTTTGCTCCCTCCCATTCTGCTAAGTCAGCTTTTTCCTTGTTCTTAGAGCAAGGCCACTGTTCCTAAGTTAGGCCATCTTTATCAGCCTGTACCCAGTGGCTGGCTGGGATGAGCTAAGTGACCTCCCGGACGGGAGAGGGGAAGGCAACTATCTTCCTGGGAAAACATTCTGCTAGGAAATTTCTTCTCGCCCCTTTGAGAATAAGGGATGAGGGTCCCACAAGTTGGTAAGATGGAAGTGCCAGTCTTAAGACAGAACAATATGTGGCTTTATCCTCAGTGAAGTCCTAAAAGGTAGTGAAGAGAAACAGTTTCCTTCACTGAAAATCACCACGGAACCCGAAAACTGGGAGTGGAGAGGGTAGACAAGGCTCTCTCTGCTCAACTACCTTAAGTTTATAAAATTCTTCCCAGGACATTTTCTAGGCTTTCCCTTGTAGTTCTGAAGAGTAGCTAGCTTAATTTCAAACATTGTCCACTACCTTTCTGAAATGTTTCTGCAGTTACTGAATCTTTTCTTCAGAAATCATTAAGAGTGTCGTCTATTACGCCTACGTAGTTACCCTGAGCTATACAACACTGCCCGTAATTAGACATTTTTATCCTTCCTCATCAATCAGCGCTTCTAAATTCAGTTTGTGGCTTTCATGATTTCCCCTGCTGAATCTGGATAAGAGTAAAGAGAACGTTTACAAGTCACCCAAGGAAAGGCAGGTTCATATTTCTGATCAGAAGTTGTCTGGTAAAAAACAACACAGCAGAGTGATTGTTAATGTGGCTGTTTTCTCTCCATACTGTGACTGCAGGGACTAATGGCTTGTGAGCCCTGCTCAGAGAGAGGCCATGCAGGGACTGTGAATCAAGGGGCTATCAGCAACTGTACCCTTACTTTCTAAGCCCATTCCAACAAGCACTTCAAAACCTTCAGAAAATCAGCTGGTATATGGCAACACTTTCTTTCATAATTATTCATTATTTTAGAATAGTAAAACCTCTTTAGGTTTTTTCTCTATGCCTGCTATCACCAGATTTTAAGGCACAGCACCCAAGATTTTACCACAGCTTTCATCAGGAGCCCCTAGTTGATGAAATATCACATATGAAGACTGTGTATGATAAAACATCAAAACTTATCTAAAATTAATTTGGCTACAAAAGAATCTGGAAATGGAGAAGGAATGAAGGAGGAAAGATTAAAGCCTTGGCCATATTCCACATCACTTTCCTGACTGAGAAAAGTAAAGTAACCTTGCTCTTCACACAAGATAGTCAAATACCCCCTTAAACCTGTTTACCACTGATATATCTAAAATGCAGGTTGAGTTGTAATCTACAAATAAAAGCAACAGTCCAGCTTTTGAGGCTTATAAAATGTGCTGTTGACTAAGAACTGTTAATACAATTGCACACTGCCAGGTATAGTGACATACACCTTTAGTCCCAATCTCAAAAGGCAGAGACAGGCGGACTCTGAGTTCAAAACCATCTTGATCTACCTAGAGAGGTCCAGGACAGTCAGGACTACAGAGAGAAACCCTGTCTTGAAAAAACAAACAAAATTGTGTCTAATATGACTTGTCATTAAATCTTCTGTAATAATGACTATTCCTGAGAACAAAACACTATGCACATTGTTTTTACTGCATAAATTAGAGCTGTTTGTGAAATACTAGTCATATGTCCCAGTATCCCTGAGCTGAAAACATGTACTTTCCAAAGATGCTTTCAGAGGCTCAGGCAAACAATGTCTTCTCCATGCAGGCAGGCTATAAACAGAGCCAGTGAGTTTTGACCTCTCTGAGCTGTTCGAACCATTTGGAAAAGTCAACTATAGCTAACATTTGTAAAATGCCTATGAACAATAGGCATATGAAACTACTTTGATTACAAGTTTGTACTCTATTTAATGTCTCTACATTAATCTCTATATTTTTGTATTTCCAATAGTGTGGTGGTTCTAACAAGGCATGACTCCCATAGATCCATGTGTTGAATACTTGGTCCATAGAAAGTGGACTATTTAGAGGTGTGGCCTTGCTGGAGTGGGTGTGGCTTTGTTGGAGGAAGTGTGTCACTATGTGGTGGACTTTGAGGTCCCAGAAGCTCAAGCTAGTTCTTCTCCTGCTATCTGCAGACTAGATGTAGAACTCTCAGCTCCCTCTCCAGCACCATGTCTGCCGTGTGCTGCCATGTTTCCTGCCATGATGATAATGGAGGAATTTTAAGCCAGTCCCAATTAAATGGTTTGCTTTATAAGAGTTGCTGTGATTATGATGTCTCTTCACAGCAACAGAAACTAACCGAATAAGTCCTTAATTTAATTAAAGTTGCTCGCTTCTGAGTAAGAACTGCAGACTGCCCTATTCTTACCTATGTAGACAAGTACAAGGCTTAAGGACACCTTTCCCATTTCCTGAAAACTTTTTGCATTTGTATTGATGGTTGGTATGATATATGTATATGCGTCTTCACACATTTATAAGAACACATGTGTGCCCATGTATTTGGAGGCCCTAAGTTGAGATTGGCTGTAATCCTTGACAAAGATCTGTCTTTTTTTTTTAAATTGATGCAAGGTCATTGACTCCTACCTAGTCTAGCCAGTCAACTCTGCCTCTGCCTCTGATTACTCAGACTACAGGAGAATACCAATCCTGTCCATATTTTTTGCATGGATTCCAGGGATACAAACTCAGGTCCTCATTCTTATATGGAAGGACTTTATCCACTGACTCATCTCCCCGTCCCCCACTATGAACACTTTCTATACTACTGAAGATAGCAAANAAAAAAAAAAAAAAATCCTGCCCTCTGACTTAAGCTGACAAATTGCCAATTCCAATAATTCAGTTTAGTCAAAGTATTGACACCTCAAGTGTTACTAAGCAGAAGTCAATGGGAAGAGACTGAAGTACAGCTAAAACACAGAGAAGCAAATGTAGGTGAAAGGAAGCACATGTAAACAAAGTGAAGAAGCTGAAAGACACAGAAAGATGGAGCTGCAGGGAGATGACTCAGGAAGCCCTACAAACGTCCTCATACTTCAAAAGCCTAGAGTTAGCACAGCTAGGTGTTGTTAACTGAGGTGGCATATGGTCAGGAAGGAAGAAAACCATTTTCTCCACCAAAGTCAAATCTTGTCTCAAAGAAGAAAATGTGATGCTATTTTACTCTTCTCATCACAGAGCAAAGAATGTAGTCTGAAAAAACACGTGAATGCTCAGAAATACTATGGAGGAAGCAGACATTATTATTACAATATTAACTATATAAAATTAAGTGATGTTATTGGTTGCTTTAGAAAAATCCAACACAAAAGAAAATTATACATATTAATCTAGAAATGTGGACATTGACACATATGAACAAGTCCAGAATTAGCGAGTGCATTCTTTCATCAGGTATTAACAAAACACTGAGATTTCCAAATGTGAGGCACAAGGAGGATTAGCAACTGTTCAAACAAGCTCAGAGCCCAGGGTCCTCCCATTCTCCTTCAAACACCTGCTCTATTGCATCTCACCCTCCCTTCTTCTGCTCTTCCTTCTCTGAGAATTGACACAGAGATTCTAACTTTCTTTTCCTAGTGTTACAACAGAAGACCGTGCAAGATAACTTGAGAGAGAGGAGTGCCTTTCAGTCACATTTCCAGGGTCCACTCCATCATGGCAGAGAAGTCAAACAAATGGGAGCTTGAAGAGGATGGCTACATTATGCACAAACTCAGAAAGCAAAGCATGATGAATGTTTGTGCACGGTTCACTTTTTCTTTCTTATACAATGGATGTGGTGGCATCTAGTTTATGATCTAACAAAAGAGCTGACCTGAAATCAGAGCACAGAGCTAGCCATACTAGTCAGTCACTGAGGCCAGGCAGTGGTTGGCACACACCTTTAATGCTAGCAATAGGGAGATAGAAGGATCTCTCTGTTAGTTCAAGGCCACCCTGGGCTACACAAAATTGATTCAGTCTAAAAGAGAAACAGGGTTCACACAAAGGTGATCCCAGCACTTGGGATCACACGCCTTCAATTCAAGCACTAGGGAATTGGAGACAGAAGTAATATGGCTGGGAAGAGAGAGAAATATTAGGTGGGAGAGGACAAGAGCTCAGCGCAGTCTGAGGCAGCAGTCTGTGATGCAGTCTGAGGAAGCAGGATGAGATGCAGTCTGAGGATGCAGTTTGAACAAGCAGTCTGAGGATTCATAGACAGGATTTCCCCTTTAGTATGAGGATTTAGTAGAGGTAAAAGGTCTGTCTAGTGGCTGGTTACACTGTTTCTCTGATCTCTAAGCTATCACGCCCTAATATCTGACTCCAGGTTTTTATTAAGACCAAACAGAATTCGTTCTACAGTGTGGGATCCAAACCCATGGAATGGTGACACCGACTTTTAGGAAGAGTTGTCCCACTGCAATTAACCTAGTCAAGAAATTCACTCATAGGTACGCTGAGAAGCTTGCCTCATGAGTGTTTCTACATCTTGTCAAGTTGACAGTCAACAGTAAAGATCACACAGAGCCTCACACTAGAAAGCACTCCAGCCACACTCCTCACGTTCAAACAAGTAAGATGCAGGTGGTGTTCAGCACAACCAAGCACGAGTCTCTGTCTCTAACAGTTTCACTGTTTGAACTAATTCTTGCACATCATAGTACATTTTTAAATACTCATGTTTCCAACTTTAGACCTCTGCCTTTTCCATCTGTACAATTTTTATTTTCTTTATCTTCATAAACAATTTATTGACCAGTGTTTACACATTTTCATAATGAATTTCAATCTTTTTAGATCTAAGAAAAAGTACCCAAATTGTGTTTTGAAAAATCATTTGCCTGTCACTGAAGACACAAGAATGGCAAAGAATGAGAACACAAGCCTACCTTCTGAGCATCAGCGAAATGGGCATCCCACCGCCATACTGTGATGTGCTTAGCACCCAACATCATCATCTAGAACCAACAGAATCTGAAGACATGATACAGAAACCCATCCAGAATGATGAACAAAGAAAAGAAGGGATCCAGGACAAGGAACAGAGTTTTCTGTTGAGCAAGTGATACTTGCTAAGGCAAGAAACCAAAAGGAATGCAAAGATCACATGGTCATATGGCTGTAGCTCTCAGTAATGAGAAAAACCAGGAAAGCAGCACTTTCCGTGACCTGCATGTGACTGCACTGAAGGCAAAGTAGAGCACACACACACACACGCACACACACACATACATGGAAGAAGGCTGCAAAGTGGAGGCTGGAACACAATTTTGAAAACAATTTTGGCAACAGGGTAAATAGTTTACCAGAGAAAGAAAAGGAAACAATAGTGTCACAACAACAAAACAGAAAAACAAACAAACAAAACAAATCCAGAGTAGGGTGAGAGCAAGAATAAAATAAAAAAGGCAAACATATTCATTAGAGAAGCTCAAAAGGACTCAATTGACTCCAGGAGCAATGAATGGGCAGAGGAAATGGGGATTTGACATCAAAACAGGCTACCTCTCCCAAAGCTCTTCTGAGACACAGGATATAGTGCGAGACTGCTCCCTGAAAGAAGGGCAGCAGATAAGAGAAATGGCACAGACTCCAAGAAAGCTGGAAATGTGCTCCTTACAGACACACTGAATTTTAAATGGTTCTGGAAAGTGTCAAATAACAGAATATAATTGTAGATTGATCAATAGCAGTCCAAACCTTCACAAACATGTTGACTGATGCCTAGAGTAGACACTGAACAAATGCGCTGAATGACACCTAGAAGAGACATTGCACACACAAATGTACAAATGACCAATTATACAAGAAAATAACCTGGAGCTAGGGGCACAGCTCAGTGGTTGAGAGCAACAATTGTTTTTGCAGAGAAACATTCAATTCCCAAAACAGTCTTTTAAACCACATAGAACTTCAGTTCCTGACTATCCAACACCTTTTTCTGACCTCCACAGGCACCAAACACATAAATGTACACATACATACATACATGCAGGCAAAATACTTATAAATTCAAAAATAAGTTTAAAGAAAGAAAATAGCATGGGGACATCAGCAGATAATCAGTGGTCTCTAAACTGTTGCTCAACATAAAGACCAATGAAGAAGGCAAAGATGGAAAAGAGAATTGAGAATTGAGGTTAGAATTACACACAGAGACCCTGGCACACACAGCTCTAAATAGGATGTGTCCATCAAATCCTTCCCCTCAGACTTCGGGTAAGTGGTGGAAGAAGAGGTGGAAAGAGTGTCAGAGTCAGAGGGGATGAAGGACATCAAGAGAACAAGGCCCTGTGACTCAACTAAGCAAAGCTCACACAAACTCACAGAGACTGGAACATGCATACAGCCTGCTAACGGTCTGCACCAGGTCCTCTGTATATATGTATCCTTCAGTCTAGAATGTCTACGGGACACCTGAGTATGTCTCTGATTCTTGTGCCTTCCCCTGGGTTCAATTCCTTCTGTTAGTTTGTCTTGTTCAACTTTGATGTGATGATTTTTGTTTTATCTTACTTTATTTTGTTATTTTTTATTGCTACCTCAAGAACTCTGGTTTTTTTTTTTCTAATAAGACAGAGGGAGTGGATCCAGATGGGAGTGAGGTGGGGAGGAACTGGAAGGAGCAGAGGATGGGGAAACTGTAATTAGGATGTACTATATGAGAAAAGAATCTATGTTTTAATAAAAGGTGGGGAAGAAAACTGGGGTTAGAAGCCTCCCCAATGAATATTTGAAAATATAATGATACATGTAATAGTATCCTAGTGGTAAAACTCTTGAGCATGCTGAACAGTCTAATTTGTAAAACATTTATTACTGCCAAACACTAAGCTGGGAATAGAATTAACAGTCATTTAAGCAAGGTCAGGTGACATAGATCACTAGCAGACCACTAATTTCTACTACTCAAGATGATTACAAGTTCATAACCACCATAAACAACTTAGAGACCCTTTCTCAAACTCAAAGTAAAGGTATGGGGGAGATGCTCGCATCTGGTTCACAGTAGGCAACTTGCCGTTTAACTGCCAGGAATGCAAAAACAAAACAAAACGAATTATTTAGTTTACACCAAATGTGACTCATTTGATAACACTTTGGCTTCTGCACTAATTAAAAGAATACTCATAGGAGATAACCTTAATGATTAAAAGTCAAGTTACAATTGGGCAGAAATTGAAGCACCCTAAATAAAATGTCAGTCATCTAAAGGGTAAATTTAACACTCCTATCAGAATCAAAAATATTCCCATAATCCCCAAGATGGAATAAAGTTCACATATTATGAAAACATATCCAAGAGAGAAAATCTATCACAACCTTAGTCACTAAACCAAAGCAAATTTATTTTTGGATTTTCTTAATTATATAAGCACACATGGAAGAGGAAGATTAAATATAACAAGAATCATTTTCCATGAACTGTACTAAATAATTGCTAGAGAGAACCCTGTACTCCTCTGAGTGGAGCTGTTATGCCTAAACCCAACTGTAAGATCAGTCCTTGGTAGCCAGGGCTGCCAGGAGGCAAACAGCGAAGGGTGGCAATGCATGCTTGCTGGCACGGTTCCAGGTAATTCAGATAAAGAAAAACTAACTAAAGTATATGGTTATATGACCCTGAACACAAACCTTAGGTATGTCAAGATAAACTAGCATCAATTCAATGCCCTAATTGCTGATTCACTAACATGATAAGCCACATTATTTAACTGCCCAATTTGGTTTTCTAGGAATCTTCTGGTTCACCTGGACAAGTGGCATTTTCTCTCTGAAATCATCTTTTTAAAAAGGTTTTTGCTCTTTAAATAAACATGTTTCTTTAAATAACTCATCTACTACGCAACTATAGACAAAACTGTATTTTACTAACACTCAAAAGAGCACACCTAATTTTAAAATGTTTTGTTGTATTTTCTTTACACTTTCAAAAAAGTGGTCAGAAAGTAGAAACAAATTCATAAACACTAAAAATGACCACGATGGACTGATGGTCTATCCCTGGGTCCAACCACTTCTAAGGCTGAGGCAGGAGGATCACAGCCTGACACTGATACTCTCTCAAAAAACTGAAGACAAAGAAAGACAGCCCAAAGAAGGCTCAGTGGTCCAGCCAGCAGAACATGCTTTCCAGGTGCAATGAAGCCATCTCTTTTTGACTGCATCTTCCTCACAACTGAAAGCAGTGGTTTTCAACCTTCCTAATGCTGTGAGCCTTTAATATAGCACCTTGTGCTATTGTGACTACCCAACCATAAATTATTTCACTGCTACTTCATAACTGTAATTTGGTACTGTTAGGAATCATAATGTAAATACCTGATTATGAAGGATGTATGATATACGACTGCAACAGGGTCATGACCCACAGGTTGAGAACCACTGGCTTAGCAGTATGTTTTCAAGTGCAGTGTTGACCAATACCGTAGCCTGGAGCCAGCATATCTATTTTGCTTCTGAAATATAGCAAATTCTATTGAGCTATTCTGTGTATAAAATATAGAAATGACTTCAGAGACATTTTTATGCAAAAAGCAAACACTTTATCTGTAGTTCATATTTTATTGCATATTTAAATAACTTTTTGAAGAAACTGGCCTAAATAAAATACTGTTAAAATAAATTTCAACTATTTCTTCATTTTTCTTTAGTATAGCTCCAAGAAATTTTAAAATGTATGTATTTGGAGTTTGGGGTTAAGAGCACTAGTTATTCTTGCACGGAACCAGATTTCTGTTCCTAAAATCCATAGCAGCTGGCTCATAACCTCCAGTAACTGGAGTTCCAGAGGGTAAACTATCCCCATGCGGCCTCCACATGAACCCACAGGCACCTGCATATGCACATGCAACACACACACATGCATACACACACACGCGCACACACACGCATACGCGCACGTGCACACACACAATGCATATGCACACACATGCATACGCACACACGCGCGCGCACACACACACACACACACACACACACAATCATTTTTGATTGTCTATGTCTCCTGTCTTCCTGCTGGCCAGAACAGGTTGAAATGGAAGAGGTTTGCAGTTCATCCCATCTCTGATTCTTGAGTATACTCAATGGTATTAACCAGAACATTTACAGAGCACCTATCATTTGTATAACCCCAGTGCTTAATGCTTTATATATGCACGTTAAATAAGCTTTTCATAGAATGACAGATAACTCTAACAAAAATGATTTTAAAAATACTAAAAATCTGCAAGCACATGCAGAGAATGTGGCATTAAGTCTGGAAATAAAGCACAGGGCTCATCATGCTATGCTCAGACCCTCACAAGGAAGGATTCATTGAGTGATTTGTTTATTCTGACTTCACTTGATATTATTAAAAGTTAAGTGTCTTGGGTCTTTTTGTTGTTAAAGTCCCAGTGGCATTTTTAAAACTATTGATTACAGATCTTGAATCATCAAGTAATATCAAATAAAGACACTGAAATTTTATGAGCATCCGAGAGTTCTCTAACCTTAAGAAGACTGAGACACACTGCCAAATATAAGTCTGATGTGCACTCAAAACACAAGGATAAGGATACACTACCCTAAAATATGCTCCTTTGGCATGAGGATTATTTTGATCTGAGTGCAGTGAATAGCAGAAGACACAGAAATATTCCTTGCCCTCTTCCTTTTCACCCCAAATAAGGCAAAAATCACTTCTTGTTAAAATACAGGTTCTGTTATACATATTCTTTATTGTTACTAGTAAAGATATTAGCCTCACCCATTCCAATAAAAGAACAATTCTTACTATACACACACATACATAATGTACACACACATATAATGCACACACAGACTCACACACAAGCACAGACACCCATCCGTCTCCAAGTCTAACCACTTCAGGTGTTCATTTTTCTCTGTCACCTTCATGCAAGTAAAATTCCGGGCACTGGTTATATGTATACAGCTTCGTCACCATTCAGTCCGTCTTTTGTTGTCTGAATTCACAGCTCTCAGCTACAGAATTACAGGAGTAAAGCTTCTACTCATCCACTAAACTAAGAATGACTACACTGTAACTGAAGAGTAAACGTACAGAAGAGTTCTGAACCATTAAATCTCTTTAATGGTACATCCTTTTAATGAACTAGCCACCGGACAATAAACAGAACAAAGGTATAACTATAAGTAATATCGCTGAAATAATTACAGAATAATAAATAATTACACAGTGATAATGCTGGAGCAGTCTGTAAAATACATTTAGTTTAGTCAAGCTCTGTGTGTGCCACGTCATCTGCAGTAACAGAAAGAGAGTTGGTGGTCCCTGAAAAAGGGACATGGGCAGGTAAGGAGCCAGGAAAGAAATACAAAGAGTCATAACGAAATGTCTTAGATAAACAAGTAAGTTACACAGCCCCATGCCTCCCTCAGAAAACCTGAAATCTGAAACTCCTGAGTGCAAGAGATATTCACCAAATCTAATGGAGCCGCTAGAGAGCAATAATTCAGCCCCAGAGTGTCTAGCCTTTATCTCTTGTCAGGACAGAATGAAAAATGTGCTTTCTCAATTAGCCTGACCCAATCTATGCTCAGCAAGCTACATAAGCAGCATTGCAATGCTATACATATGTGCATGTATCTATACATGTAAGACATATGTACATGTTCCTGGCTATGAACGCCTATGTGGGTGAGCTGTATGCACCTGTGGAAGCCAGAGGTGTACTACAGGTGTTTTCCTTTATCTCTCTACATTGGAGACAGTTCTCTCACTGACCTTGAAGAGTTCCTTGACTTGTCTACTACTGGCTAATAATTTCCAGGAAGCCTCCTATCTCCACCCCTCTATCCTGGATTGAATGTATGGCCCTGCTCTTGTCTTTTACATGAGTGCTAGGGATCCTCAACACTTATTCCAAGGTTAAAGGGCAGGCAGTCCAACAACTGAGCCATCTCTCCACAAGCCCCCACATCCATGCTATACATTCCTAAACTGGCACAGGGTGGCTATATTCAATACTCCATTCTAGGCTAGGAGAAGGAGGGCCAAGCAACACTCTATTAAGCTCTACACACACACACACACACACACACACACACACACAATCAACTAAGCTATCTTCTGCATTCATGTCTGTTACCCTTAAAAGGAGTTATGAAAAGAAACAATTATTTATAGTCAATACAGCCTTCAAAGGTAATCAATCAAAGAAATGATATATCCACTATATACTCAAAACTACCAAGAGTAACTATTCAACAAAACCTTAACTGGCTTTTTCCTTCAAATGATGTGTGTGTGTGAGTGTGTGTGAGTGTGTGTGAGTGTGTGTGTGTGTGTGTGTGTGCTTAGTTTATTGTCTCTGCTTTTCATCTTTTTTACAAATGTTTGATTTCTTATTCTTCCTTCATGAATATATTTACCAAATCGTAAACCTGGAGGTAAAATGGTTTTATGAGAGTGAGAAAAATAAAGATAAGAATTCCCTAAACCCAACAAGTCTAACTAGCACAGGCAATGGATAGAAAGGAAGAAAATGTATGAATGATTGTCTCGATTTTCTCTTTTGTTTAGTTGGCTTTTCTTCACCCAGATGGTCAGATCTGGAAGAATGGCTTTTCCATGTCTCTAAATCATCAAATATAATTTCAACATCCAAATGAGAGCTTTTGTTTTTTGATTACATATGATTACACTGCCTTTTTAATCTTCTACTTTTTTTCTGAAAGGGGGAAACTTTCAAAAGAGGAATAGAATATGACAAAGATTAGGCCACAAAAGACACTTGGGACATAGTTTCTAAAGCAATGGCACTGTGCTAGGTATGGCAGTGTGCCCTCACATAATCTCAGCACCACAGAGGACTTCAAGGCCAAGTTCAGCTACATACTACAAGGTGAACCAGAGGTCCCCTAAGGCTACATTACACCCTGTCTCCAGAAACACAAAGTCAATTAATTAAACAAATTGTGTTATTTGAATTAGACACAAAAATTATGCTTACATTAACATTTTTCTTTTTTAATGACTGTTTTACTATTTTTAAGACTTAGAAAAACAATTTAAGAAAATTACGCTTTTATAAACTAAAGTTCTATCTTCAAAAAAGGAAGGGCCCTAGACATACAATACCCAGTGAGCATTTAAAACTATCAGCCTTGGGCCAAAGATAAAATAGGCTTTCCCCAAAATAGCATTCTCCCTGTCTTGCCAAGCATCATATTACTACAGTAATGTTTAAACTACCCAGCAGCCTCCTCCATGACCCCTCTCTTTCACTGTGGGTCAACCTCTTCTGGTTCTCATTAGCTCTCCAAGAACTTTCTTATGAGCTAAGGAATCGCTTTCCCCAAAACTCATGGGCAATCCAAATCCTTAGTACCTGACAATAGGACTCTATTTAGAGAAGTAAGCAAAGGTTAAATGGGGTCATTAGGGGCCTTAATCTAATAAGACTGGCATCCTCTTATAAAAAAGTCAGCACATACATAGAGGGAAGACCATGAAAAAATACAGGGAGAAATCCTACAAAGCAAAGAGACAGGAACCAATCAACCAAATGCCACCTTGTTGATGGCTGCCCCTGAGAACCAAGGGCATCACTTCCTGTTGTCTCAGCAACAACCATTATAGTTCTCCAGCTCTTGCAAGAGTCAACTACAGCGGACTGGAAATGGGATGCCTTTTAATGCACACCTACAACTACTTGACTTTGGAAGCAAGCACTGGGTAGAAGCCAGAAGAGTTTTGAAGCACATGCCAGGAGAGCCTGGATTGGCTTGAAGGGTTGCCA